>JAJPUD010005660.1:67482-110615 GCA_023553655.1 Myrmecobius fasciatus | reverse complement strand
TGTGGCTTCATCTGGGATTGTTTTCATAATGTCAGGATCTGGGGACTATTCTATTTTTTCTCCGTAAAAGCTTTCTATGGTGAGAGCTCTTTTCTGCTTCTTGCTCATGATTTAAAGTTGGGATATTGGTCAAAACCAGAGAAAACTGCAACGATTTGTATTTGCCCTGGGGCAGTTTGCCGAGTTGACTTCCGGTCTGAGGCTGGTCGGGCTAGATTCGCACTAGGACCACGTTTTCAGCTGGTCTCGATCCACCCTTTTCCAAAGGCAGATCTGCCAAAGCACCTGCCCGCAAGCAGAGCAAAGTGGCCCAGGCGTCTCCCAGGGGCTTCCTGGGTGCCCAAAATCCGCCCCTCTATAGCAGCCCTGACTTCCGCCCCGGCTGGAGTCTGATTGTGACCAGCAGCCGATTTCCCCTGAGGCTAACCTTCTCCGGAGTTCTTTCACTGTAGATCTTTGATAGAAGTGCGTTGTAGTCAGAATGCTTGGAGGTGCTCTCACTTAGAAACCAGTTGGAAGGCTTACTTTGTCTGGGTTTGAGGGAATGTCCCGGGAGTTCACAGAGAAAGCTGTCCGCAGTTCGCCATCTTGGCTCTGCCCCCGTTATCAACATTTTGTTACCAACATGAATATTATTTCTGAATTAACTTCCTGCAAACAAACTGGCAACCTGACCAATGATTTTTTAGAGAATAGGTAAAAATCAATCCTAAACAGGAAGATAGGATAAAAATGGGACACATACAGTAAAGACACGATATAAAATCCAACTGTTTTGCAACTAAATTACTGGTGTCAGTAGAAATAGAAAAATTAGGAAGAAAGGCAAGTTTAAAGCTACATAAAAATGGAAGAGAGTTTAAGTTATATTGAGGGGGGAAAGATAACCAAATAAACAAGAAGAAAATAATGCAAGGTAAGTAGGGAAATGATAATGGGAAAGTACTAAATGTAAAATATTCTAACCTTTGATTTTGGTGACATATTATTTTCTGTGTTAAGGAGAAATATCTTTAGAGTGGAAAGGGGAAATCAAAAATATCTAACAGGTAGTTGATATTCAAGGAGATAGTAGGAATGTCCCAAATTGTCCTTAATGAATTCAAATTAATTGACTTAGGTAAAAAACTTCCTTGAGTACTAAAATAAATAGCATGAACAAATAATATCATGAGGCTGTTTTGGCTGGAATAATTAAATTATGTGCCCCTTGAGGCAAGTGCAAGGTGGGTCTTCCTTTACACCCCTAACACTTAGCATAGTGCCTAGCACTGAGAAAACAATATACCAGGAGGGATAATGTGTAATTAGTCTGGAACATTCAAACTCAGGAATTTGTATTCTATCCTTGGAGTGATATGTAGCCACTGAAACTTCATGTGCAGAGTAAAAAAATGGGAAGACCTATTCTCTAGAAATGTCATTTTGGCAGCTGCATGGAGAATGGAATGGAGAAGTGAGAAAATGAAGTAGAGAAATTAACTAGGAGATTATCATGAAACTTGATAAAGGTGATGAGCACATAGAGTATTGTGAACTGATAGACATGCAAGTAGATAAAAAGAGACAGATGCAAGATATGTTATAAAGATACATTTAATAACATTTGGCAGCTGATTGGATATAGCACAAAAGGAAAATAGAGAAAATTCAATTATAACTCTCAAAATCTGAAAATAAGGAAGTTGAGTTCCCTCAATAGAAATAGAAAAATTAGGAAGAAAGGCAAGTTTAAATGGAAGCATAATGAATTTCATTTTGGAAATATTGAACCTGAAATACATATTAGACAACTAGGTAGTTGACTGGCTTCAGCTCATGAGAAAGATGAGCTAGAAATATAGATCCAGGATTATTTGCTTTTAAATTAAGAGTAACTAATGAGATCACAGAGCAAGAATATATGGAAAAAAGAGAGAGGGCTCTGAAAAAAGGTATGAAGTATGTTTAAACATGGTTCAAAAAATGGAACATAAATCAAAACTCTGAAAAAAAAAAGACTGAGAAGAGTCAGTCAACCGGATAAAACAACAACAACAACAACAACTAATTGACAGTACTATCTAGAATATCCTGGAAAGGCATTTAATATTAGAAGTTGGTCGACAATGTCAAATGCTAGAGATGTCAGCAAGGATGAAAACTGAAGAATCCTTTGTATTTAGCATCTAAAAGATTTTTGGTAACTAAATAGAGCAATATCAATCTAATAATGGAGTCAGAATTTTGAGTAGTAATTGAGACAGTGGAAGGAAATAGTGGTATAATTTTTTTTATGAATTTGGCTTTTGGAAGCTACAGAGATATAGCAAGATAACCAGTTGGAATAAAAAGACAAAAGGAAGGGTTTGTTGTTATTGTTCTTTGCTTGTATGATTTTTAGGTTGGTGTATATCTGGAAGATAAGAGGGGATGCAGTACATAAAGAGAAATGAAAATTAATGACATGGAAGATTACTAAATATGAACATATATACATGTTTGTATGTGTATAGAAACCCACACATAGGTATATATGTATTATATAGGATGTCATTTAAGTTCAAAACTTTTACATTACATTAAAAGTTTGGAGGCACTTTGTACATAATAAATGAGAGAGACTTTATTTATTGAAAACTTCTGTCAGTTGAATTCTGAGAATTATGCAGCATTCCCCATCAGTTTAGAATTAACTTATTAGCATAGTGGATTGATCCTGAGGTCAATAAGGCCTAAACTCAATTTTGGCCTTAGATGCTTACTAGCTGTATGACCAAGTAAGTCTCTTAATCTCTTACTTTGTTTCTTTACCTGCTAAATGAGGATAATAATAGCATCTATTTCAAAGGTTTGTTGTCAGGATCAAATAAAATAATATTTGAAAATTATTTAGCATGAAGAAGAATAGATAGTTGACAAGATTGTAGAGCCATATACATGTATGAAATATAAATGTAGACATAAATATATACATAGCTATATAGAGACATAATTATATACATAATCATAAGCATGTGGATAATTTTCCTTTATCATTGACTACTAAAATTATCTTTAAAATTTCTATTTAACTTAGAAAATAAAATATATTTAATTGACAAATTTTTCTTACAGGATTATCATTATGAACCTCAATAATCACTGTATGTGTGTACCCACAAAGTGCACACACACACACACACACACACACACACACACACACACACACTTCAAATTGGAGAATTTGAAGAATAAGAATAAGAAGACCTGGAAAGATCAGGGGCTAAAAATCTGATGATCCAAAATCTGATTTCAATTCTTCCATTAATTGCTTGTTCAACCTTTGCATGGTCACTTTATATTTCAAAGTCTCAGTTTCTTGTTCTGGAAATGAGAAAAATACATTTAATGATTTTTAATACACATTCCACATTTAATATTAAGTGAATATTGGACTTTTTAAACTGAATTTCTTGTTTTAGCTTTATCATCTTTCTTCTGTTTCCTCTAAAACTTGATGTTGATATAAGTAGTAAGTAGCAAAGATAGGAATTAAACTCAGGTCCTCTGATTTTAAATTCAGGGCCCTTTCCACTATCCTAGGTTGTCTCAAAAGACGTGGAGGGCAACAGCAAAAATCCAGTGTTTTAAGGATTCATTTTGATTGACTTCTAATAACTGAAGTTTTCCTTAAATTAATGTTTTATAGGTCTTTCTTCTTCCACATTCCTTTCCCTTCACTATTCTTTCCCCTTGCCTCTCTCACTTTCCTCCATGTTACCTTATAGCACATCATCCAAGGGAACATTACACATTTGTCCTTCATCTTCCTCATCTTACATGTGCCAAAAATAGAAATTAGAATGATAAAAAAAAAACCCTTGCTATCTCTGATTTAAGCCACTTACTGATTGTTAACAAAAACAAGCCCTTTTTTATTAATGTATCACCCACTTTGAAGATTAGGACAGGACTAAGAGAAGACATGGAACTATCTAGAACATATTATAATTGGTAATAAATGGATATTGTGAGCTCCACAAAATTTTCTATGAAACTCAAACAAGTACTAAAGTTTTAGAAAGAAATGTAGATTCACTGTGACTTTCTTCATTTTCTCTTAAGTACTTAGAAGGTCAAGAAGAGAGTTTATATGGATGAGATGTTCACTCTGTTGACATTACTGTTTCCTTTCCACCTACTGAATTCCAACTCTCATTGTAAAGTGAAAGCCATTTATAATGCCTCTCCACTGGTAATGATCTTCCATTTCATTCTTCATATAAATCTCTTTTTGTACAACTTGAGATTTCTTTTTTTTTTCCCAACTCTATTTCCTAATAATCATAACTTTGTTAAAAACACCATTCAGAAACTTTGCCTATCTTTTTGCTCTTTCCAGTTAATAGTATACTTTCCTCTTGAAATTACCTAATGTTAATTTGTAACTTAAATTATATTTAGTTACTTGTGTTCATTTTGTATCAACTCAGTAGAATGATAGGGCCACATTCACTAAAATTATAGTGTCGATCATGATGTCAAGAAAACATCTGAATCCTATTACAGACACAGACACACTCATATACACACACACACACTCACATACACACACACACACACTTTGTAATTCTGGGCAGATTACTTTCCCTTCCAGGATGCTACACAATTCTTTATCCTTCTGAATTACAGAAAAAGTGTAAATTTGCATTGGGAGAATAATTTACTGACCTGGTACTTCTTGATACTTATGAAATAAATCCCTGTCTGATAGAATTCTATCTGTATGAAGATAGGAACTAAATTTTTTTGTCTTTGTAATTCTAGAATCTATCATTGCTTGGTATTTTTAGTCCCCAATAATTTTGAAGTGAAGTTACCTTTCTTCTTTGTATTATGCTTAACTATATAATCCTCACATTGATCTATTTTCCCATCAGCTCCATGAAGCCAGCTACTATATCTTATCTAAACCTTGTAGCTTACCCAAGACTTAGCACAGACTTCTGCATTCAATAAGTGATTGATAAAATACTTTTTTCCTCAGAGGCAATTGGAGTTATATGACTTTACCAGGGTTACACATGTTATTTGAACACAGATCCTCCTGACTTTAGAGCTAGTGCTCTATCCACTGTGTCATCTACCTGCCCCTTGAAAAATATATCTTTTTGAGTGATTTTTTTTTAAATTTTATTTTATTTGCATAACATATGTGTGGGTAATTCTTCAACAATAACCCTTACATAGCTTTCAGTTACAAATTTTTCCCCCCAACTCCCCACCCTTCCCCTAGATGGCAGGATATCCACTACATGTTAATTATGTTAAAATATTGGCAAATCGAATATATGTATACATATTTCCAAACTTATCATTGGTGTGCAAGAAAAATCTTATCTACACAAACGATATATCAGATAAAGGAAACACAATGTAAGCAAACATCAATCAAGGAGTATGAGAATGTTATGTTGTGGTCCACATTTCGCATCCCTCTCTCTGGGTGTATATGGCTTTCTTCAGTGAACAATTGGAGGTGGTTTGAAACATTTCATTGTTGAAGAGAGCCATGTCCATCAGAATTAATCATCATATAGTACTGTTGTTGCCGTGTATAATGATCTCCTGGTTCTGCTCATTTCACTCAGCATCAGTTCATGTAAGTCTCTCCAGGCCTTTTTGAGTGATATTTCTACAAATTTAACTATAATAGCATCATTTGCCCAGTTTCCCCTGTTGAAAACCTTGGTTTTATTTTGACTCTTCTCTCTCATGCCACATGTTAATTTTGTCATATCTGAATCTCTCATATACATCCCTTCCCCTCTATTCCTTCTGCTACTATTCTACTATAGACTTTTTTTTATCATGTGCTTAGATGACTTCATTAGGTTTTTTAATGTGTTTTACTAACTCCATTTTTATTCACCTCTAATTGTCCCTTCATTCATTATGTCTAATAGTTTTGTGTATAGATTGAATATCTCTCCCCTACTCAAAAAATCTTTAGTCTCCCAAAAATAGACAAAAATTTGTTTTGTTGGGTTGGGTTTTGGCCTGGCATTTATGGACTTCTATTTTTATATCATATTAGTGTCCAATTTTATTTTGTACTACACCTTGCTATACATATCTCTACAAACCAGTTAAACTAAATTACTTTGAAAATAGTTTCAAACTTCCTACTTTATTAGCTTCCTTTACAGTTTTTTTCCTTTGCCTAATATGTCCACTATTCCTTTCTTACATTAATGAATTTATACTTATCTTTCAATGCCCAAATCAAAATCTAATAATTCAGTGAAGACTTCCTTAATCCCATCTTTATTTCCTCCTATAATTTCTTTTAGAAAGATTGGTCAACCCACATCTCTTAGTTTTACACTTATTTAGCACATTAGTATTAAGACATAAGTACATGGTATTTTATTAGAGTTAACTGTATATATATCAAGCTATTCTGCCAGAATATAAGTGCAATGAATTTGAAAGTCATGTTTCATCTAAATTTTTCATATGTAGAAGCAGCTATCCCAGTGCTCTTCATACTATGAGTATGTGTATGTTTTTATGTTCTATAGCTGAATTGAAAGAAAAAAAAATATTTAATAGAGTCACTCTCTCTCTTTTTGGTTTTTTTTTTTTTTTTGTGTGTGTGTGTGTGTGTGTGTGTGTGTGTGTGTGTGTGTGTGTTGAAATGAAGAAAGGCTGTAGAGTTAATAGTAAATGTTTTGGAAAAGAAAAAAAAAACTGCTGGGGTTTGCAGTTTACAAGGATTTAATATCTTTTGTATGAGCCTTGCTTTGGAAATGTGTCAAAAAGATATGCTGCTATGTTTCTCTATTATACTTTACAGAGGAAAACTTTTAAAGTTCTATTCTTCATAACTGAGAAATAATTTTTATTCATTCCCATGTCCATGCTCTGAGCCTTATTATTTTCCTAAATTGGAAATCTCATTCTCACTCTGTTTATCTGAATTCCAGCATCAACTCCTCCATTAATCATAGAATCATGGAATCTTAGAACTGGGCAGGAGCTCAGATATTATTTGGTATAAAAGCTACTTGAAATATGCATCTCATCTACAATATCCTAGTGAGGTTTTTGGGGGGATGCTTCCTTACTTGGTGGCACAGTACACAGAATGCTGCACTTGGAATCAGGAAGACCTGACTTCTTGCTATGAGTGTGGTCCTCAGCAGCTGATTCACCTCATAATTTTTTATTTCTTCAGTTTAAAAATAAACATGATAATAATATTAATCACCTCACAGAATTAGTGGAAGAAACTAGACAATATAATAAAATGCTTTGCAAACCTTAAAGTCTATATGAATAAGGGCTATTGCTGAGATTCAAAAGGAGACCTGGAAAGGATGGGGTTGCAGACCATTGTTGCAAGGTGTCTCAAAAGAATTTGGAGGCTTGAACCCATATCCAAGTCTAGGGGCCAAGTTTGTTATAATTCCAATGCCAATTGGAAAGGTCTAAGTTCCAAAAAAACTTTTAGCAAAGCACCAGAATAAAGGAGATACATTTAGAGGGAAAAAGTTAAAGAGACCAGGAGCTTCATGTTACTTATTTGCTAGTGTTATGACTTACAAGTAGCTTTGAGGGGTGGTCTATTCACTATTGTCTCAGGACCTTTGCTATCACTGACCAATAGATTATTTATCTGACTGTCAGTAATATATCCCTTAGTCCAGGAGATTAACATAAAACAGCAGGATTACTGCTATATTCCTAAAACCAAGGGACTCCAGAGTTACTGCAACATTTCTCCTAGAAGCTGTACTCCATTAGCAGTCATCATTATTATCTCACTCTCCTCTAATTTATGTGGAATTTAGAATTTCAAACACATTTTTGATATAAATTATTGTACCCTGTTTTCTTTAGTTGTTTAAAATGTAGAGGCAGAATGGAAGAGTGAATAAATTGATAGACATGGAATCCAAAAGTGAATTTAAATACTACCCAAGAGACCTGGGCAAGTTACTGAAAACCTATTTTTTCCTTTCTTTTTTCATTAAAGCTTTTTATTTACAGAACATGAATGATTTTTCTACATTAACCTTTTTTATTCCAAATTTTTTTTCCTCCTTCCTTCCACTCCCATTCCTAGATGACAGGCAGCCTAATACATGTTAAATATGTGAAAATATATGATAAATCCAATATATGTATACATATCTATACAGTTATCTTGCTGCACAAGAAAAATTGGATCTAGAAAGAGAAAAAAAAAACAACTGAAGGAAAAAAAATGCAAGCAAACATTCACAGAAAGCATTAAAATGCTATGTTGTGGTCCATACTCAGTTCCCACAGGCCTCTCTCTGGATGTGTATGACTATCTTCATCGCTGAACAATAGGAAGTGGTTTGAATCACCTCATTGTTGAAGAGAACCATGTCCATCAGAATTAATCATCGTATAGTCTTGTTGTTGTGTATAATAATCTCCTGGTTCTGCTCATTTCACTTAGCATCAGTTCATGTAGGTCTCTCCAGGCCTCTCTGAAATCATCTCCTTGATTGTTTTTTTACAGAACAATAATATTACATAACATTCATAAGTTATTCAGCTATTCTCCAATTGATGGGCATCCATTCAGTTTCCAGTTTCTTGCCACTACAAAAAGGGCTACCACAAACATTTTTGCACATGTGGGTCCCTTTCCCTCCTTTAAGATCTCTTTGGGATATAGGTCCAGTAAAAACATTGCTGGGTCAAAGGGTATACACAGGTTGATAACTCTTTGAGCATAGTTCCAGATTGCTCTCCAGAATGGTTGGATCCATTCACAGTTCCACCAACAATGTATTAGTGTCCCAATTTTCCCACATCCCCTCCAACATTCATCATTTTCTTTTCCTGTCATCTTAGCCAATCTGACATGTGTATAATGGTATCTCAAAGTTGTCTGAATTTGCATTTATCCTTTTGCAAATCAATAGTAATTTGGAGCACCTTTTCCTATGACTAGAGAGGGTTTCAATTTCTTCATCTGAAAATTGTCCGCTCATATCTTTTGACCATTTATCAATTGGAGGATGGGTTGATTTCTTATAAATTTGAATCAATTCTCTATATATTTTAGAAACGAGGCCTTTATCAGAACCTTTGAATGTAAAAATGTTTTCCCAGTTTATTGCTTTCCTTCTAATCTTATCTGCATTTGTTTTGTTTGTACAAAAACTTTTTAACTTGATATAGTCAAAAGTATCTATTTTGTGATTAATGATGATCTCTAGTTCTTCTTTGGTCACAAATTCCTTCCTCCTCCACATATCTGAGAGGTAAACCATCCTACGCTCTTGTAATTTGTTTATAATATTCTTTATGTCTAGATCATGAATCTATTTCAACCTTATCTTGGTATACAGTGTTAGGTGTGGGTCAATGTCTAGTTTTTTCCTTATTAGTTCCCAGTTTTCCCAGCAGTTTTTGTCAAATAGTGAGTTTTTATCCCAAAAGCTGGGGACTTTGGATTTATCAAACACTAGATTACTATAGTTATTGACTATTTTGTCCTGTGAACCTAACTTATTCCACTGATCAACTACTCTGTTTCTTAGCCAGTACCAAATGGTTTTGATAACTGCTGTTTTATAATACAGTTTTAGATTTGGTACAGCTAGGCCACCCTCATTTCCTTTTTTTTTTTTTTTTTTCCATTAATTCCCTTGATATTTTTGACCTTTTGTTCTTCAAGTTGAATTTTCTTGTTATTTTTTTCTAGGTCAGTAAAATAATTTCTTGGGAGTTTGGTATAGCACTAAATAAATAGACGAGTTTAGGTAGTGTCTATGTGTCTTTAACACATGCCTGTGATGTGATATGATTTTGTAGTCCCCTGATTTAAGGGGGGCTTCTGTTCTGTCAATAAGGCAGTGATTCTAGATCTTCTGACTTTGGAGTCTGCTTCAGGAAACTCCCACACCCAATCTGTCTGATTCTGACCACTCCTTAGTCAGATAGCTTCTGGTGTCAAGATAGTCCCAAAAATCAAACTCCTGAGACAATAATGATAATCTTTTCAGTGATATCCAAATTCCAGAGACTACTCCTGAGCCATCAAATTAACATGTCAATGATTGAAAGCTGGATAAATGTGTCTCCTTGCTTCTGTTTCTCCTCCAAATTCTCTTAGAATCCCAGTCTGCTTGCAATTGGCATCACAATTACCATAAACTTTGTCCCTTGCCTAAGGACATGGATTCAAGCCTGCAAATTCTTTTGAGACACCTCTGGATACCTGTCTATGACCTCAAACTTTTGGTGTCCCTCTTCCCATCCTCAATATCGGGATCATATAATCTAAATCATAAATGGTTATGATCTGATCTAGACAAATAGAACTCCCCATAAGTCACAGGGTTTTTTTTTCACATATTTACATTTCAGATATGTACTATTTTCATAAGCCAAGAAGATTATAATAATCATAAGAGCAAGGATTTGAATCCAGAAATTAATGCTTCATTTTCATGAGCACCTACTGTGCAATAAGTTGGATGCATACAGGTGCACAATCATGAAAGTACTTGAAATCATATCAAGATTCTCTCCATATGTTTTAGAATAATTACCACTAATACTTAGAGGCTTAAATGGAGCCTGAAGGAACTCAGAGGGAAAGTTGGCTTCCCAGGAAACTATCATGGAAAGCTTTGAAAATTATGTAAGTACTCACAGAGATTTAAAAAAAAAATCATTGTAGACCTATCAGAACGATTGCTGAAACTTTCTTGCACATCATATTTATTTTGACTTCTGAAATATCTAAAATATGCCCTTTCAATTCTTTTCATCTTTTGTCTAAAGAATTTCTAAGACTTCTTTAAAATGATTTTGAAGGCTTTCAAGAGGAGAGGCAATTGAAAATAAGCTAGAAGTCAACTTTTTTTCTTCTTTTTTTTTTTCAAATGCTAATGTCAAGATGTGAGACATTGAAGTTTAACCTCTGAGCAAAGATAAGGATTGTTGGCTACTGATGTCTTTTCTTAGGAGGTAATTCTTTGTAAGTCTTTTGATTTTTGCCACATTTTTGTTATTCAAGTGGATTCTCAGAATGATCTCTATTACTTAAATGTGCCTTTCCTCATTCCATTTAAATCCTTCCAGTTTCCTTCCTTTGTGTTTGTGCTTCAACAAAGCAAATAGAATAGTACTTTTTATATTAGGAAATAATTTACATTTACAAAGAATTCCAACTTTCAGTTACAGTAAAGAATTCTAAAAATAAACTTGTTTATTTTAACAAACTTTTCTTTTCAAATTTTGTTTTAAATTCTCTCATTCCTTCCCAACCCTCACCTACCCACCAACAAAACAAATGATATGTATTTTTATACGTGTAATTATTATTACATATTATTATACATTATACTTGTAAGTTATACAATTTATATTATACATTTTATATATGTATTCAATTATATATGTAATTATACATGTAAAATCATGTTTCCATATTACTTATGTTGCCAAAAAAAAAAAAAAAGCCAAAAGAGTGAGAGAATTATACTTCAATTTTCCATCAGAGTTCATCAGTTCTCTCTCTGGAACTGGATAGCATTTTTTCTTCATGACTCCTTTGGAATTGTCAGGGATCATTGTATTGATTAGACTAGCCAAATCTTTCACAGTTAAGCTTCATTGTAACATTGCTATTACTGTCTACAATGATCTCTTGTTTTTCTCATTTCATTTTGTATCAATTCAAATAGGTCATAAGATTATTTTTAAACTAACACCTCCATTATTTCTTATAGCATGGAAGTATTCCATAACAATCATATGCCAAAATTTGTTTAGCCATTCCCCAATTAATGGACATCCCTTAAACTTCTAATTCTTTGTCACCAGTAGCAGCAATAAATTTTTCTATTCATACAGATCTTTTTCCCTTTTCTTTCATCTCTTTGAAGGTGGAGATTTAATAAAAGCATGGCTGCATCAAAGAATATGCACAGATTTATAGCCCTTTAGGCACACCTCCAAATTCTCCAAAATGATTGGTCAATTTCTCAACTCCATCAGTAGTGCATGTGTACCAGTTTTGTTTTGTTTTGTTTTCTGACACTTTCAAGCATTTGTCATCATTTCTGACAGGTGTGAGGTGATTTTCTGATCTATAAAGATTTGTAGCATTTTTTTCACAGAGCATAAATAGCTTTGATTTATTATTATTATTATTATTATTTTGCTGAAAATTCCATGTCCATAGCATTTGATCATTCCTTTATCAGTTGGAGAATATCTCTCTCTGTATTTCTCTGACTCTCTCACTTTCTCTCTTTCTCTCTCTCTCTCTCTCTCTGTGACTCAGTTCTCCATATATTTGAGAAATGAGGGATTTATCAGAGAAATTTGCAATATATTTACTTTTGATATTGTTTCATTGCCTATTGTACCTTTAAGCAAAATGTAGTTTCCTTGATTATCTCTTTTAATTAGGAATCTTTTTGCAGTTTCTTTGTCTGAAATCATGATTGCTGCCCTTGCCTTTTGTACTTTTTCTAAAGCATAATATATTCTATTTTATATTTTTATTTTAACTGCATATTTGTTTTTGTTTTGTGTATGTGTGCATATTTGTTTCAAGTGGGTGTTTTATAAACAACTTATTGTAGAGATGCAAATTCTAATCCATTCTGATATCCAATTCCATTTTATGGGTGAGCTCATTCTATTTACACTTGCAGTTATGATTACTAATTTTATATAATCCACCATCCTATTTTCTTCTATGTAAACTTTTCTTGCTCTTTTTCTCCTTTCCCTTTGTAAATATCTATTTTGCTTCTGACTACTGCCATCCTTATTCTATATTTCCTCTTATCATCTTTCCTCTCCAATACCTTTTCTACTTCACCTATTTCCCTTGCCTATTGGATAAGAGATCTCTAAAATCAATTAGTGTGTATGTGTATCTTTATAGAGAGAGAAATAGAAAAATTAAAAGATAGATAGGTTGATAGCTTGATTAGATAGATTCCTATATAGATATGTGAGTATTATAAATATTATTCTTTCTTTGAGCTAATTCTGATAAAAGTGAAGTTTAGGCATTGCTAGCCATCACCATTCCCATTTTACTCTTTATTATAAAACTCTTCCTTGCATGCCTCTTTGATGTAAGAAAAACAATTTCTAGACAAGTAACAGCTTTAGCAAAGTTGCAGGACATAAAATAAGCTCATACAAATTATCAGCATTTTTATATATTATTGAGTAAGCCAATCTGCAAAAGATAAAAAGAGAAATTCCATTTAAAATTACTATAGACAAAATACTTGGGGGTCTCCCTGCCAAGACAAACCCAAGAATTATAGGAATGCAATTGCAAACCACTTCTCACCAAATAAAATCAGACCTAAACAATTGGAAAATATTAATTGCTCATAGGTAGGCCAAGATAATATAATAAAAATGATAAATCTGCATAAATTGGTTTGCTTGTTCAGTGCCATAGCAATCAAACTGCTAAATCATTATTTTATAGAACTAGAAAAAACAAATAACAAAATTTATCTGGAAGAACAAAGGTCAAGAATATCAAGGCAATTAATGAAAAAAAAAATACAAAATATGGTGGCTTAGCAGTACTGAACTATATTATAAAACAGCAATAACCAAAAGCATTTAGTGGATAGTGAACTGACTCTGAAGTTAAGAAGACTTGAATTCAAATTTTACCTCAGCCACATAACTCCTTTAATGTGATAATGTTTGACTGCATTATATTTTAATTGTTTTCATCTGTTTTGGGTTTTGGTTTTTTTTTTTTTTTGGTTTTTTGGGGGTTTTTTTTGTTTTTTTCTGATAGTTTCCCTTTGATCTAAGTGCTTTGGCATTTTGCTATAAAATTCTTGGGTTTTTTCATTTGGGGCTCTGCCAAAGGTAGTGATCAATGAATTCTTTAAATTTTTTTATCATCATCTGAACTTAAGATATAGGGAAGCTTTCCCTTTACAATTTCTTTAAATATGATATAATTCTTTTTTAAAGAATGTTGAGGTAGTTTAATAATTCTTAAATTGTCTCTTTTTGATCTTTTGTCAAGGTCAGTTTTTTTTTTTTCTGATGAAATATTTAACATTTTATTTTTTCATTCTTTTGGCCATATATTATTGTTTCCTGATGTCTCATACAGCCAATATCTTCCAACTGCCTAATTTTACTTCTTAAAGAGTTCCTTTTTTCAGTGATATTTTGTGTCTCTCTTACTAGGTAAATTCTGTTTGTCAGGTATACTTTTTCTTTAGTATTTTTTGTCTTTTTTTAAAAACAAAATTGTTATTTCTTTTGCCACTTCACTCTCATTTCTTTTTCAAATTTTGTCTATACCATTCTTACTTATTTCTTTAAATCTTTCAGGAATTCATTTTGGTCTTGTCTCCAGTTAGCATTCTTCTTTTGGGCTTTTGTTATAACTGTTTTACCCTGTTGTTTTCTGACTTTTTATCTTATTTATCATATTTATTCTCTGTCACAGAAGTAATTTTTATGATGAATTTCCCTTTTCTTGTTCTTTGCTCATTTTTTCCAGCCTATTTCTTATCTTTTAACTTTATCTGAAAATTGTATTCTACTTACTTGAGCCTGGGAAACTGTCCCAAACTTCAGACTATTTTGTGTTTCTGTTTTGTGAGCTAGTTCTAAAGGTCTGTAAGTTTCAGGTTCTTACAAGATAGTGATGGGGAGAGTTATCTATACTACTGTCCTAGTTTGGGCACTGCTCTCCTAGTTTGAACTCTGGTCTTTGCTTAGGAAGGACATCTGCTTCCCTACAGCCATTAGTGCTAGTACTTACTCCTTCTGGCTGATGAAGGTAATTGCCCCTAAGGCTCACTCTTGTTATTGTGACTTTGCATTCAAGGCAGATACTCTCCTTAGTATGGTAGATCTCTCTTGCTAACCTTCTAAATTGTCTTAGATTGGAAAAATATCATTCTGATCTCTTGTTGACTCTGGTGCTCCAAAATTTTATTTAAGGGGTTATTTTACAGTGGTTGGGAGTAGAATGTTGGGAAATTTTATCTGAGTTGCTGCCTGTTCTCTACCATCTTGGCTCTACTTTACAGTAAAATACTAAATCCATAACTCTTACCGTCTAAATTTTCAGATACAAAGGAAAACTAGTTTTTGATAGCTTTTGTATAGATAGTAAAAGCAGCAATTTTTGTTGTTGTTATTACTATTTTTGTAATATGTGAACCTATAATTTCCGATTCAAATAGTGGCTTGCTTTATTCCAGAGCCTGAAAAAAACAATTTTCAAATGATGAAAGAAAATTCATCATATTTATGCAGGATTTTAAGGGTTATGAGAGGTTTTTTTTTCCTTATACAAAACAATGAAACAGACAGTATGTGTGTTATATTTTTATGCAGAAGTAAGAAAAGGTAGCTCAAAACAGTTAAATGATTTGTTCAAATAAAATCATAAAAACTGTTAGCACTGGAATTTGGACTTTGGTTTTATGACTCAAAGTCCAGTGATTTTTGTATTCTTTCAAGGCAACTCTCCAAAATCAGCTATTTAATTGTTAGAAAGCAAAGAAAATACATATGTACAGATATACATACATGCATACACCCTTATAAACTAAAGTGATCTGAACCAAAGGCATTCTGCTTTGTTTCACCCCATGCTTTTTATGTTATGGGGAATAGGTTATCCCAAGTAACATATCCCAATGTCTCACGTCTCTGACTTCATCATCAGTGTGTTCCCTACCTATTGATATAGCACCTGTGTTTTAAAACTAAAGGGAAAATTGCTGTTTCTTCATTTAGAGAAAAGAAGAAATGGTTGGTGGTTTTTCAAGGTTTGATTTTGCTGACCTTCCCCTGAACCCTCCTCCTCCTGCAAATGATTCTAAGGGGAAAAGATTGTATGCAATGACAGACATAAGAATGAATCTCAAGGATTTTTTTTTGGCAGGGGAATAATGCTTCTCTGAAGTGGTCCAGGTAAGAGTCATATCATGAAAACCATAATGCACTAAGTGGATTTTTATTTCAATGAGCCATTTATAATATCTGTAAGATGCTCAAGAGATAACATGATAAAAAAGAGAGGTGGTCTCTGAAGCAAGAGGACTTGATTTCAATTCCTGTCTCTTTCATAAGCTGGTTGATCAGTTCTGATCCTTTAACTTATTAGAGTCCCAGGCAAACCTCTAAGATCAGTTGCAGACTACTCATCAATATGCACTGCTAGGAGAAATTCCTTACAGAAAGCACCTAAAAGAACAGATAAAATATGAAAAATAAAGAAACCTTGAAGCTAAAGACCAGTGTTCTACTTTCTTCTTAATAAAGAATAGAGAGATTTTGTAGTCTAGGCCCATATTGTTATCCAGTTGTTTTTCAATCGTGTCTAACTCTTCTTAAGTCCATTTGGAATTCTCTAGATAAAGACCCTGAAATAGTTTCTTTTTCCAATTCATTTAACAGATTTTCTTTTAATGAGACAAACAGGGTTAGGCCTCTTGACCGGGGTCATGGAGCAAGGAAGTGTCTGAGACCAGAATTGAACTCAGATCTTCCTGACTCCAGACTTGACACTTTATCCACCTGGCTATTGCAGGCCCAGGTAACTTATAGATAATAAAGAATTATTCTACCTCCAAAATAAACTTCATGTGTTTTTGATAGAAAATGTGTAGAAAAGGTTTGAAAATGAAGTAAAATTGTTGAAGTACTTTAAAGCCAGTAATAAATTTAGCCCCAAATCTTTATATTTAGTAATTACCATCTTCAAAGTGGTGTAAAATATGACTGGCATGGTGAAGTAAGCAATTAGAGTAGTCAGCTATTAAAGGTTGATATTTTTAATATTTGTATTTTACTAAATATATTTTAATACTTCACTATGTTTATTGAAGGAGAGATAGACAGAGACAAATAAAGACACACATGGAGACAAAAAGACAGAGTGAGACAGAAAGACAGAGAGACAAACACGGAGAAAGAGAAATAAGGAGGGAGGGAGAGAAAAAGAAGAAGGGAGGGAGAGAGAGGGAGAAGGAAAGGGACAGGGACAGGGAGAAGGAGAGGGATATTGTAGATAAAGTACTAGTCATGAAGTTAGGAAGAGCTTGGTTCATATTCTTCCCTTGAAACCTACTGATGATTGTAAGGCACTGGATATCTTAATATCCCCATAAGTTATGCGAGTGTCTTACCTACTTTAAAGGAAGTGTATACATCAGGAAGTAACTATACCATGAAATTGTAGTCAAGGGGAGAGGGAGTAATTTTCTGAATATGGCACAGAAATAATATTAAAATTATGGACATCATTAACTTGTTAACAGAATTTTCTCATTGCTAGTGTTTTGGTATTAGATTCTCTTTTAAAAATATATGTTCTTTTCCTTTTTCCCTGATTATCTCTCAGAAACAGACCTAGTACTTGTGTCACTGGATCAAATGATAGGCAACTTAACAACTCATTGGGCATAATTTGAAATTACTCTCCAAAATGGTTGAATCAGTTCACAATTCCACCAAAAATGAATATGTTCCAAATTTTTCTCATCCTCTCCAAGATTTTTCACTTTCCCCTTGAATCATTTTAACCAATCTGATTTGATGTTGTTTTAATTTACATTTCTCTAATCAATTATGATTTAGAGCATTTTTTCATATTACTATGTATTGTTTCTATTTCATCTGAAAACTGCCTTTTCTTATCTCAATATATTTTTTTTGATTTCTTCATCTGAAAGCTGCCTTTTTATTCTATCAGAGTTTACAGCTTTCTTTGTGGTAGCAAAGAACAGAAATTGTGGAGATGCTCATCAGTTGGAAAATGGCTGAACAAGTTGTGATATATGATTGTGATAGAATATTACTGTCCTATAAGAAATGATGAGCTTAATGATCTTAGAAAATCATTAATAGACTTCCATGAAAAAAAAATGAGCAGAACTGAGAACATTATATAGAATAACAACATTTTTTTTAAGAACAACTTTGAGAAACTGTCATTTAAACTACTATAAATATCCAAATTAACAGCAAAGGGCATATAAAGGAAAATGCTATCTTCCTCCAGAGAAAGAAATGATAAATAGAAGTGTGTAGAAAATGACTTTACACACACAGAATCCATAATTGTGTCTAATGATAAAATCTCTAAGGTTGGGGAAAAAAGGGAAAAAGAAGAAAAAGAAAGAAAGAAAGTTTCAGGATAATTTTAATATATATTTTAAAGGGAAAAATGAAATGATTCAAAAGATATATTATGGGAAAATTTGGAACACAAAGCTCTACAAGGGTCAATGTTGAAAAATTATCCATGCACATGTTATAAAAATAAGAAGCTTTAATAAAAAAAAAAAGGTACATGTTCAAAATTTCCTATTTGAAAAGAAAAAAATCATATAGATATATTTACATATGTATATGTGTGTGACTGTTTATTTGTATGTACATATGCATACATATGGCATTTTTTCATTTAAGAATTTGCAAATGAAGTCAAAAATTAAAGAACACTTATTAAATGAATATGTACTTTCAAGCAAACTTTGCTGGAATGCCATTATTCATTAAGCAAAAGAAAATTTTATCTTATTTTTAGTAATCAAAATATGAAAGAAATAAAAATAATAATTCAGAGTGGGAATTGATAGTTCTTTCTCAGCAAAAATTCTTTCTTGGCAATCTATAAATAAGATCTATATCTTAATTATTACAGGGAAATTCTAAGCTGGACTGGCATACTCATATTTGGCTGCTTCATTGGTAACAAACTAGGTGTGACCAGGCCAACTTCTCCCTTTCCAGAATCAATTTCTAATTTCACAGCCATGTTTTCATTCAATGGCATGAAAAGAATAACTGGGCAGAGTGATTTCATTTGCAAGCTGGCAAAAGATTGTGCTAACAACAAAAAAAATTGAAAATTTTGGAAATAATTAATGATGGTATTTGACCAAATGTAGAATGTTGAGAGTCACCATTAAGAAAAATGAAAGAAAAGTAGAAAGAGGGCTGTAATGATGATGAGGTAACTATAATGTTCCCCCAAGATGCCAACATTTAGAAGGGGATGACAATATCTTGAATTAAAATTAAAAGCTTAGAAAAAAACACCTCTTCCTCCACGATTGACCCAATCCAGGTGAGTTCTTCTTTATTAGGGTAGTGTAATTTTTTTATTATTGTGTCTTCTTATGAGTACTAGTGTCATTGACCCACTGTACTCTTCCTTTCCACAGGAGGACAATCTGAATTTGTCCTTTTTTAATGGTTCATAATCTCATGGTACTTCCTCTGATAGACCTTTATGAAACCAGACTCATGCATGGTAAAAGATAATTATGAATCTGATGAGAAATCTTTGGGGAGGGTGGTTGTCTGTATATTAAACTCACAGATTCATAAAAATTAAGATGTCTAAAGGCAATTCAATGTATATTTAGGTCAACCCATATATGAAGGAAATTCCCATCATATCTATCAAGTACTTAGCTTTTGTTGAAGAGTTGAAAGATTGGGGGATTCATTAACTTTAATTAATTAATTTTGCTGAGGCAATTGGCATTAAGTGACTTGCCCAGAGTCACACAGCTAGGAAGTATTAAGTGTCTGAGGCCAGATTTGAATTCTTGTCCTCCTGAATTCAGGGCTGGTGCTTTATCCACTGTGCCAAAAACTGCCCCAATCCATTAACTTTAAAGGAAATCCATTATACATATTGGCTTAGAAAACCATTAATTAACCTTGCAATAAGTTTTATTTATTTATTTTTAAGTTCTCCAATTATATTTAATTTTGTTCTAGCACTCTGGGTCTCAAGGCAGTGAGTTTGGTACAACGGATAGAATAAAGCATTTGAACTGACCTTTGAAGTGTTTATATTTGATCTTAAAAGCAAGAAAAACATTGGAGTTTATTAAGTAGAATAGTAAAATTGTCAGACTAGCACTTTAGAAAATTCTACCCCATGACTGTATGATAGATTGACTAGAGAAGACAACAATTTGAGATAAGGAAACCAATTTGAATGCTTTTGTTACATTCCAGGATAGAATTGTCTATCCTGGATATGTCGAGATATTGTGACAATAACTTCAAAAAGGTTGAGGTAGAGAGATAGATAGAAGATGTATAGAGAAGATGAGGTGAATAGAGAGAAGGGGAAGGGTATTCTGAAGGTAGAAATGACATGATTTGGCAACTTATTAGATATATAGAAAAAGAGAGATTGAGATATTGAAGAAAATGTCTGAGATGCTATCTCAATTATTGGTAGACAGTAGTACATTCAACAACAACAACAACAACAAAAAGTGTTCATTTGTTTATTTGTAAAAACAAAAAACTTAGTAGAGGGTTTATAGGCAGTAATGAAATCATGAATCCACTTAAATATAAAGAATATTATATACATTATCCAATTGCATGTTGATACTAAGGAGAGCAAAATGAAAGTTTCTTCAATTTCTTATGTTTAGTACTTTGAGCATTGATAATTTCCTAGGTTTGGCAACTCACAACACTGACACAGATTATAAGTCCTTTATAATGGTAAATGGTTCTCAAGATTGATAAGTTCAATAATATGTAGGATATTATAGTTATGATTAAGTATATGAGAGATGCAATTTATTAAGATTGGATCCAGAGCATAGAATTAGATTCAATGGAAAGAAGTAGAAAAGAGGCAAATTTAGATTCATTGTCACATAAAACTTCCTAACAATCAGTACTATCCAAAAGTGGGATTTCTTAAGAGTTAGAAGGTTATACCTCCTTGAAGATGTTTAAGCAAAGTCTGAATGTTCACTTTTTGGGTCCCTTATAATGCAGGCTCTTTGAAAACATTAATTGGATAAGATGGCTGCTGCTTTGTCTTTTCTAAATTTTATCATTCTTGCTATACTAGATGCCTTGCTATAATCTAATAGAGTCAACTGAATTGGCTTTTAATGGGAATTATACAGGTAGGGGCTGATAATCAAGAGGTTGAAACCTCAACCACTCAAGATTACTTATTGTCCCCTGAGGACTACCACCTATGTAGGAGTATATAAGGGAATGGCCTTAAGTGAGATATTCTGTACATGTACACTTTGTTCTGTACATTTTGAAAACTTCAAAGCACATTACAATCTTCAGTTGTTATTATTTTTATTTGTACAACAAAGAATTTTTCAGTGCAAATATAATGTGCATTGAATACTACTAAAATGAATGGATATTTTAATATTTTTTCAGATCATAAAAGCCATGATATGTCTCTTCCTTCAAAAAACTATTTAAAAAAATAATAAACAATTTAGAAAATCGATACTACTTCCAGGCATTTGAAGCACAATAACAAAGAAATTGGCCAATACAGAATATTCTATTTTCACAATTATGTTTAAATCATGTATAGTATGTTATAAAGTAGAATAAATATTCAGATACACACACACATATATATATATGTATGCATAGATATATTGAATGATATATATGGGAGGTATGTGTATATACACACTCACTGTCTCTCTATCTATCTACACAGAGATACACACACACACACACACACACACACACACTTTTTGTCCTTATACACAATCAATAATATTGTAGAATAGGCATGAATGAATAAACTATTTTTCATTTTAAAATAAAATATTCCAGGGGCAGCTAGGTGGGTCAGTGGATAGAGCACCAGCCTTGAAGTCAGGATGGAGCTGAGTTCAAATTTGGTCTCAGACACGTAACAGCTGTGTGACCCTGGGCAAGTCACTTAACCCCAACTGCCTCAGCAAAAAAATAAATAAATAAATAATAAAATAAAATAAAATAAAATATTCCAGAGAAAATCTCCCATAAATAAGTAAGGGCCCCTTTTTTCCCCTACCTTTTTTTTTAAATGCCTTTTAATTGATTACTGTAGTTCATGGTGGAGTTATCCATCACATGCAGATTTCCTTGGACATAAAACTGACTAGAGACTAAATCCATACTCAAACATATATATTTATATCTTTTTCTCTATTTATGTTTCATGTATGAATATGTACCTCATGGCTCAAAGGTCTCAAAGAATCTCCTTATTTGTATAGATTTGATTATTAAATATTCCTTATTTGCATGAGGACTGAATTAGAGAGAGTTAGAGAGTTAGAAAGGAAAAAAATAAAACACATATTTGTTCTCTGATTTCTAACCCCAAGAAAGAAAATACCTGCTTCTACCCTTCCTTCATCCTGAAAGGAGAGAAATACTGGGAAGTTGAAAGGGAAAGGATCTGGCACTTCAATCATGTCAATATCCCCAGCTTTCTACACTAGAGACTTCAGGCAATTTCCCCTTGAGTGAACTCTAAAACTCTCTCTGTAAAGCTGAATTATTGAGCTCCCCAAAGGAAAAGCACATTTATTTTTTGTATTATCCAATAAAAATGTTCCTATGCAGTAGTGTCAAACTCAAACAGAAACAGATCTTTTCAGGCCACATATTGACAAAAATAGTATCCATGCTGTATTGTATTTTTATTTATTTTGTTAAACATTTCCCAATTACATTTTAATCTGGTCTGGGTTTTACTAGAGAGTTTAGTATTATGGCCATGAATTTGACACCATCTGCTATTTATAAAGTTCTTTGATTTCAGTTTTGATATCAACTTGACAAAAGGATTTATTTGCTATTTTCTATGTGTGTTCATTGTGGAACTGGCATCTGGTAGAAAGGAAGTCAGGACTTTAGCTATGTAGCTTTCCCACACACACACACCCCTGCCCTGTTAAGGAATAGCAATCAGTAGTGCAATTTGTATCTCAGATTTACTTCCACCAGACTAACAATATTTAAGAGAGCAGAAAAATACAATTCTGGTTTTGTATACCTTCTTTTTGAAGAGAGCAGAGTGGCTAGTCAATGGGCCCAACCATCCATTACCCTTCCTGATAGAAGGAGAAAGATTAGGGGGAAAGAAAATTAAAAAAAAAAAAAAAAAAACGTGATATGCCTAATTTTTTTTGCCTTCCTATGAGCAACATTAAGACATAATCATGTGAGCACACATCACTAAATGGAAACATTGCATTGCAACCTGAAACATGATGCTTTACATACACACACAAACACACATATGACACACAGTTTGTCTTCTGCTTTGAGCTTTTGTGTCTTTGATCTTCCCTTGACCTCTGTTTTTTTTTTTCCTATCCGGTATGTGTGTGTGTGTGTGTGTGTGTGTGTGTGTGTGTGTGTGTGTAATCTTCCTATCATTAGAATGTAAGCTCCTTGATGGCAGGAATCATCTTTCTGCTTGTTTCTATTTATGTCCTCAGTGTTTGTTACAATGCTTTTCACAAAGTTGTTAATAAATGTTTTTATCTAATATAATCTATTTTTGTGTATGTGAATATATGTGTATTCCCTTTACATTAGTTATTAGTGACAGCAAATAACTTACCATGTCAATACTATAAGCATCAGTTTACCTTTAAAAATATATAAGCAGGGGCAACTAGGTGGCGCAGTGGATAGAGCACCAGCCCTGAAGTCAGGAGGACCTGGGTTTGAATCTGGTCTCAGGCACTTAACATTTCCTATCTGTGTGACCCTGGGCAAGTCACTTAACCCCAATTACCAAAGCAAAAAAAAAAAAAAAAGAAAAGAAAAAAGAAAAATATATTAGTAAAAATCATATAGCTAAATGCCTTTAATTCATCACTAGAAAACTTCAAATTTTCCCCATTGTTTTATCATTTGATTCCACATCATTTTTTGAACAAGCCATTTCCTTCATCAGACCAACTGACCATCAACTTTGTGATCCTAAGTGACAAGCCCCCCTATATGTTTTGAACTGGACCTCCCTTACGCATTAGAATTGTGAAGGGTCTAGCCCATTTCAACAAGCAACTGGAAATGCTTGTAGAGCTCTGAGTCAGGCAGAAGAATAGTACATACCTGCCAGCTCTCCCTCACCTGTTTCAGGTAAGAAGTTTAAAACCAGAGTTGAAAATAAGTATATATTGTCCTTTATGTAACAGCTGTGCCCCTGTTATATTTTTTTAGTTATACTGCATACTGTGCAGGGACATACCTATAGATTAAGCTAGCATTTATTAAAAATTTACTATGTGCTAGAAACTGGATTAGATACAAGACATTCAGACATATAAATGAAACAGTCTATGTTCTCAAGAAGCATACAATTTATCCTGGAAACTTTACCTGCAATACCAAAATATTATTATAGGTTTCAGAATCTTGATCCTGCTTGCTGCCTAATTTGAATATTTAGTACCAACTTGGAAAATGCTCCATTCTGTTTTTCTCACAAGGCTAGATGTCTAAAAAGAAGTCTTAACTAGGTCTCTACAACTTTCCTGTTCTCAGTAAATTTTGCTGACACCTCAAATATTGATCTATTTAATCAGAGTCCATATATTTTCATTTTCTGAGTTGTTAAAACTCATTGATCCATAGTTCTCTACTATGCTTAAGTAGTTGGTTATATTTAAATGACTCTAATGTCCATTCTACCTTGAAATCTTATACCACTGAACTTTGTTGGCTTCATAAGAGTTAGGCTGATGACTTTTTTGCAACTCTGCCTCACTTTATTCCAATTCATGCATAAGTGAAGGCATTGCCTGTGATAGTATTGATCCTCTTTGAAAACAAAAGACAAAGAACAATGATAATAAATTTAACAATAAAAAATTCACAAGTGTGATTTAGCTGTCCCAGGAGCCCAAGAATACCTATTATCTTCTAGAGGAAGAACTATTTATCCTCTTCTTTAAATAATAGATCAACCAGAGAAAATAGGGAGAGGGACTGAAATGCCTACAGAATATTTCATTAAGTAGACTGGAAAACATAAATTGCCAGGAAGTAGGGATTGAAATGTCTGTGGGTTATAGTTTCTTGGGTGATATTGGGAGGCAATCATTGAGTAGTTTCTAGTTTGGGTCTTCTCCATCTAATTTCAAATATATTGATGGAACAGAGAGAACAGATATGGCATCCACTAATGGTCACCCCATTGATAATTTTATGGGCTTGCTTCAGAATAACTGTTTCTGAGATTAGCCATGTCTGGAAGCATTCTTCCCTACCATCTAAATGCATTGAGTCCACCTTGTAGATCTGTAAAACCAAGTAGTATGAAAATTCTTGAGAACAAACTGCAGGTAACCATTTTTTTTCATTATCCAAGCACCGGAGATGTAACAAAACAAAACAAAACAAAAAAATGGGTGGATGAGGGAGAAGAACTTTCTTAACAGATGCTGCAAGGTACTATGAGCTGAATTCATTTTCATCTGAAGAAAATAGACTATTGGAACTCTCAGAAGTGGCTCACAAAATTACTTTAATAATGATGAAGTCTTCAAAAATATACCCTTTGCAATAAGTATATTAAGCTCACAGTATACCACAACTTGCATTTAACAGATTTCTTAGAGTCCCTATTATATAAATGGTAGTCTATAACTTGCCTCCAGACAGCATGCTTTATTTCAGGCAATTTCTCTTAAATAAATGCTAATTTCACAGAGATATATGATTTTATCAAGAGAGCTATAGAAGGTAGCTTACTACATCCCAAAGTAGATTCCATTGTATCAATGAGCATATGTTCTATTATAGGTAGATGACCCATTATTTTAAAAAGTACCTGATTTCATTCTTTTCTAATGCCAGTATCAATGAGTATATGTTCTATTACAAGTAAATGATCCATTACTTTAAAAAGGACCTGGTTTCATTCCTTTCCAATTCCAGTATCAATGAATATATGTTATATTGCAGTTATACAACAAATAAATGATCCAATATTTTAAAAAGTACCCAATTTTATTTCTTTCCAATGTCAGTTAACCTGTCCCTTGTGATTGCAGTAACTAGGTTCAACTTTAAATTTGAACAAGAGAACAGAATCAATTGATCAAGTTTTTTTTAAAAGCTTTTTTTGCTTGTTTGTTGCAACAATGTAGGTCTGAAATAGAGACCTGTCTTTTGAATAGTGTGAGAAATGGATGGGCATTTTGACTTTCCACAGTTATGAATATTAAATTGGAGAAATGAAACAAATTAGAAAACTGAAACTCACAAGGACATCAAGGAATAATCAAGGATGAAAGTTATCTTCCCATCAAAAGAATGTAAGCTCCTTGAAGGCAGGGACTGACTTTAGTCATCAGGGTTGGTGCCCTAAGATTTGAAAAGAATCTTTGGTTCTTTGTCCCTAACCTTTCACTGTTATCTTCACCATTCTAGAATGTAAGCTCCTTGGGAATAGAGATTGGCTGTTGTAATGAAGGAGGGTGATTCATGTCAGGTAACTTCTGTAACATCCAATTAATGGGGAATCAGGGGAGGAACTTGTATTTCAGGATAGGAAATAAAATGCTTCCTTTGGAGTTTCAAAGGTGTGTCTGCTCACCCAGGCACCCAATCTTGGAAGAATATAAAATAAATCTTTCTTGCACTCATCAGTGTCAGTGAAGTTCTTAGTAAGAAGTTTTTTCATGCAGCAGCAATATTCTTTCAGTGATATATATGGATGGTGAGTCACTGAACATTAGATTCTGAGAGGTACAATGGCATATTCCAGATGCAACATACAACAATGAGTCATACAAAAGAGATAGTTTAAAGGACCTTATCAAGAAAAATGTATTAAGGGAAAAAAGAAAATAGACTGAACATATAAGATGAGAATAACTGACAAGCAACTCTGATCATATGCTAGGGATTTCAAGATTATTCAAGAAAGGACTCTGACATGTTGTTAACCCCTTGTGTTAAACTAATGAGAAAACGTATTAGAATTTCATAGTGTGAGCAAGCAGGAATGGTCTGCAACCTGTATCACTGTACTGA
Source organism: Myrmecobius fasciatus (assembly GCA_023553655.1). Lineage (NCBI taxonomy): Eukaryota > Metazoa > Chordata > Mammalia > Dasyuromorphia > Myrmecobiidae > Myrmecobius > Myrmecobius fasciatus. The sequence goes on along the minus strand of JAJPUD010005660.1, from coordinate 83,771 downwards.
TTTCCCATATCAATGAAATCATAGACTCATTGAGATATTGGCAATTGTATTGAGCTGGAAAGGATAACATATGTAGGGGTGTGCTAGAAAAAATTTGTTTTCCCTTTTTTTTCCTGGGGTCATTTTTACCGTGAGTCTATGATAAAATGAAAATGTTATAGATTCCACCTGCTTTAATATGCATTTAATAACACAAAATCTTATCAATATCAAGTCAAGGAAACTATTCTAATACAGTAATATTCATTTGCATTTCAGTCTTCTGGAATGGAAAATTGGTATCCTTCTATAGTTTCTTCTTCCTTCCTCCCTTCTGGAGGAAAAACAAAGGCCTTTGAGTTTTGTCCCTTTTGCTGACTTTCCCATTTTCTTTGGTAATGTAGATTTCACTGTGATATGCCAGCAATTGGGATGGGGTACAGAAGAAGTTTTTTTTTTTTATTAACTTTCCTTGACCAGCAAACTCTTGCTATTTTTTTGAAAGGAAGATGGTGGAGATAAAGATACAATTTGTTTTGATTAAAAACTCCACTGCCACGATTTTATATCTGAGGGGAAAAAATTTCCATTTCATCAATCCCACCAGGCTCACATTCTACCTTTCTTACACAAACATGGAAAGCTATTGCAGATCTAATTTGATTCATTTGGTCTGTGTTGGCCAAGTTTTAATCTCTGATTTTTTATAAACTATAATAAGAAAAGACAATGAGAATTAGAATTTGCTTATCTTTGAATAAAATGTGCTGACAACAATGGTGGATTAAAAAAAGGGCAAGTGTTGCTTCCCAATTTACCAATAAAATATACCACTAAAAATGTATGTACTTTCAATAAGAAATCACTGAAGTCTATTAGTCAAATTCACAATTTCCATTTGGAAATGCACATATAAACACATACACACACAAACACACACACACACACATGATTTATTTTCATCTCTGAAAATGGCTACTTTGTACATTTATGCAAGGAGGTACTCTAGCGAATTGCTAGTTTTTATTACCTTGATTTTTCATAATATCATGTTATATTTTTTTAAATAAATTTTAAACTGGTAGGTATTACAAATGGTAAGCCAACTCTGGGGAAACTGATAACAAAAGTCAAGTGATTTTTTTCATTGCCAGAATGATAGCAAATAGGAAGATATGATCCACTCTTATTTTATAACCTTAAATTCAATTCTCTACTTACTATTGACTATTAGGGTGTCTTGCAACAATAAAATTATAATAGTGATTCTCATTTGTTTACTGATACTATAAGATATTCAAATCATTGTAAGAGTCAGAATTTTTTCAAGCTACAATCTCAAAGTCAGTCAGATATCTCAGCATAAACACAATTTAAAAGAAATAAGGAAGAATATGTCTTTTTAATTTCTGACTGTATTATTATTCTAAGGTCATCAAGAGAAAATGGACTTTCTTAGTTTCCATATTTACCTACAATCCTAAACATACTGCTTCTAAGTCTTTTTTCTTTTTCCTTTACTAATAAACTGCATCAATCTTTCAGAGCATCTAAGTAGATATTTTATGGGCAGATAATAGGATCTTACAATTTATACTGATAATAATTATAACAACAATTATGTTGCACTTCAATTTACAGAGTGATTTATACATCATCTCATTTCATCCTCAGGACAAATTCAGGATGTTAGCACCATTATTATTTGCATTATAGAGCTGAGGAAACTGAGACTGAGAGAGATTAAGGGACTTTTCCTGGGTCACTCAGCTAATTAAGTGTCTGAATAAGACTGAAATTCAATTTTTCCAGGCTATAAGTGCAGCTTTTATCCATTACATAAGCACACTGGTAGGATGGAACTTTTATCTTTTGGGTTTTATCTATATCCTTCATGTTGTAGATGAAGAAACTCATGCCCAGGAAGTGACACATCTAAGGTCTCTCAGGTCTCAAATATCAGAGACACCATTCAAATTCATACCTTCTGTTTCCCAATTCAGGCTTTTTCTATTTTACTATGCCACTATCCATATGGATATACATAGATATTTTAATAAACAAATCCCATTTTACCTTTAATATTTGTTATAAAGTTTTGATGGAATTAAATGGTCTAAGTAAAAGTAAAATTCAATAAACACTTATTAATTCCCTGCTGTGTTCCAATTATTGTGCTAAATGCTTTAAATACTAATAAAATAAAAAGATAGTCCCTCCCCTCACTGACCTTAAAATGTATTGATAAAAGGTGATTCACAAAAGTAAGTTGAAAAAAAAGTAGTAGGGGACACCACCTAGGATACCTGGCCCAGAGGCATGATGAGAATTGAAACAAAACAAACTGCTGATGGAAAATGAAGAGTAATACAAGATGAAGGCCAGGTCCATGGCTTCCTAGGGAATATTGAGCAAGGAATGATTTTTGCACTTTTTTGAAAATGTGATTTTTGTATGAATTTTCTACACTGATTCATATCCTCAATTTATTGGTAACATAATGTAAGAGAAATAAATATTTAAAAAAAACCCTTCATAATAAGTAACATGAATCCAGCTAGAATGCAAATGAAAAAGATGAATTGTAGAAAAAAATGTATCCAATATCTCAGATTGATAACTAACAAATATATAACACCAAAAAGCTTCCCCAAATAGAGAATAGTCAAAGGTTTTGAGAACAAATAGTTTTCAAAGACTTACAAACTATTTACAATATTATGAAAGATTATTCCAAGTTACCAATAATAAAAGAAAGAAAAGGTAAAATATACCTGAGGAGTATTTGAACAAATAAATGTTTAATGTTTTTAATCTCATAGGTTCTATTAGATCTTTCTGCATTTCTACCACCTGATTGACTCTTTGTTTAATTCCAAAATTCTAAGTCAATCCTTACTGAGAAAGTATGCAATGGTTATACTGAATTGGGTCAAAGAAGACATAATCATCATGCATCATCATCATTGTCTTTATAATCATCACAGCTAAAATTTAACAAAAGCAATCATTAAACATTTATTAAACGCCTGCTCTGTATTAGGTTTTGTAAATACTTTACAATTATTATCTCATTGGATCTTTAGTTACAAAAATCCTGAGAGGTAGGTGCTATTATTATTCCCATTTTATAGATGAGAAAACTGAAGTAATTTGCCCAGTGTCACATAGCTGGTAAATGTTAGACTCTGGATTTGAACATGTTCCTTATTCCACAGGAACTAATTCTAATGACTATACCACCTAGCTGCCTCAAAAGAAAGAATCATCAGTGTTAACATTTATAAACTTCTATCTTGGAAAGGTGCAGTTATTTGAAAAGTTCTGAGTTTTAGAAACTTCAAAACTTAAAAGAGCAAGTTCAATATGAAAACCTTCCCAGAGAGCTATTAGAACAAATCTTTGAACTTTGCTTTTTATTTCCCCTTTTCCCCTCATATTTCCTTTACCACTCCCCTCCCCCCATACCCAAAAAACAAACAACAGAAAAGCTTAGCTTTAGAACTGAATCTGATAGTTATCAATTAAGAGAGAACTATGTTCTTGATTTCTTGCTGAATGTGGTAAGGCTTTGTTTTGGCATGAGTGTTTATTGATGACAAAGAATTATTCCAGATAATTAGCTCCCTGGCATATAATAAGCATTCAATAAATGCATATTTACTTGATCATACAAGATTAGATTGACAAGTTTTAAAGCCAGAAGACAAAAGCATAATTAAAAGCATACCAGAATTCCAATTATACATAGTCAATATGTTCAGAAGACTGTCCAAATACCAAACTATAGCAAATGAACATTTCTCTCCCATAGTGGTTTTCTCATTTTCTTGAAGTAGTTTTAAGTACCAAGTAGAGCATGAGAATGTCACTGTTATGATTTTTTTTCTTTGAATCTGAAGAATCTGAATGAGAATCTTGCCAGAAGCAAAATATCTTAAGTGTTAGTTTGACAATTTCCAAATTGCCTTTCTGACTTTTCATATACTGATGGCTATTGTCCAAAGACAATCTGTAAGGGATTGAGATCAGTCAAAATGTTTCTTCTTCCTTTTTGATATATACTTCTAGGAAAGTGGGGCTAGGAAGATGTCCATTGAAGGTTTTCTCTACTGCTCCCTATTTAAGGCAACATCAGGAGCACTGTGATCTTTCAGTTCTGAAGTTGGTTTCTTTTTTGGCATGTATGGTTAATATTGTGTGGATCTGCATTGCTATTTTTATATATAATGTCCCTCTTCAATACTAATGAAGTGTTTTGTTTTGTTTTGTTTTTTAATTTGCCACCTCCATGCCTTAATATCTTCAACATATAGAGGTTCATGAGATACTAAAACTGGATTTGAAAGGAAAATTGTGGGGCACTTATATCTATGCCTATATCCATATCCTGTTTTTAATTTGAGTTCAATACCACAGGATATCAAGCTCAAATCAAAATAGGATATATACATATATATATATGCACTTATTAACAACCTTTACATCATTTCTTTATTTTAATTTTGGATAGTAATACATCAAAACCAACTTACGCTGCCTTTCACTGTTCTTTGAGTGATTATCAATTTCAATTTTTCAGACATTATAGTGTCACATGGTTCATAATAATATAACTTCTCTAGATGAAGATGGGCCTTGTTAAGATTGGGCTCTACTTCAAAGAAAAACTTGGAGAGTTTATTAAAAACTTAACAACTTTCCAAAAAGTAATTCAACCCACTGTTTCAATTCTGGAAAGAATTGACTATATTTTTGTAGATTTGTCATATTGTATATATATGAGATTTCCCCCCACCCCCAATACTTTTGCTAATTTTCCCTCCTCGATTTTCCTTTAAAATTGATTCTTCAATGACATTATCATTGTGTCACCTAGAGCACAGACTTCCTCTTGGTCTAAAAATCTATTTAGTTAATATATCTGTTTTTCCTAAGTTTTTCTTCTCCCTTTTGTAAGTAAAAGTGAAGACCGCCTTCTTTATAAGCAATGCAATAATTTCTCTGTTCTTGAAGGTCAAAACCCATTCAAAATTTAATTTTTTTTCTACATTTGTTAACCTCTTTTCAGTTTCATCATTAACTGTCCTAAGAACATTGTTCATTTTAGTCTTTTCTTGAGTTTTGCTTAAATGTACTTTTTCTTTACCATTATTCTTTCAGATTTTTTTAAAGGCAAGAGTACTTGAATGCAGCTGTTTATGTGTTCAAGTACTCCTGAACTCTAAATTAGTGTTCTGTTCACCTCATTTATATTCATTCTTAGTATTCCCTTACCTACTTTGTCTCTCCATTTGTTAGGTTAATTGTAAGTTTACTGAGAAAGTTGTTTTTGCTTTTTTCATTATACCAATTGATAGTCATTTATAAAAATATAAACACAATTGCTATAGTGATGTATAGTATAATGGTGATATCCTTACCTCCATAGATTTTCCATTGCTTGAGTACCAATAGCTTATTTAACTAGGTCCAGATGTAATTATAATTACGTGCAACTTCTTGGTTTCTTCTTATTAATGTTTCACTTGATCCTTGCCCTGAGAACTCCATTGTTTGTCTCTACCAAGGTCAATCTGACTCTAAACCTAACTCTTTGTGTGCCCACCAGTGTTCTGGCTTTGACCATAAGTTTATCTTTGCAGATGATTTCTTATTCAATATGCCAAGTTCTAACTTTTCCTATGTTTGGAATCATCAACTGATTATTGGAATATTTTGAATTTATTCCCCATAAGTACCTCAAATTCAATATTTCCAAAACATAACTTTAGTTTCTCTCAAGCCAAGACCAAGCTATTGTGATTTTTTTTATTACTTCTTTTAATTTTTATTTTTCTCTGTTACTGTATAAACATTTTTGGTTATTCATGAACATTCTATTTTTTACATATTTCCTTATGAATCATACTGAGAGAGGAAAATTAGAACAAAAAGAAAAAAAAATGAGAAAAGAAAAAAAAAGAAAAAAGAAAAGAGTGAACATTGATTAACATTCAGTCTCCATCATTTTTCCTCTGTATTTGGATGGCATTTTCCTTCCAAAGTTTATGGTGATTGCTTTGAATCAGTGAACCGCTGAGAAGAAACATTTCTATCATAGTTGATTAGTGAACAATCTTGATGTTACTGTGGGCAATGTATTCCCGGTTCTGCTTTTTTCCCTCAACATTAATTCATTAAATCTTTCCAGGCCTTTCTAAAATCAGATTGTTCATTATTTTTATAGACCAATAATATTGCATTACTTTCATGTACAATAATTTATTTAGTCATTCCCCAACTGATGGGCATCCACTCATTTTCCAATTCTTTGCCATCACAAAAAGAGCTGCTAAAGACATTTTTACACATGTGGGTATTTTTCCCTCTTTTTACACTTTCTGTTATTGTCAAGGGCAACATCATTTTTTTTCCATCTGCTCAGATTCTTGACCCTGGAGTCATACTCAGCTCTTCAACCTTCCTTACCTTCATCTGTCAGACTTGTCATTTTGAACTCCAAAGTATCTGGTGCTTCTGCTCCCTTCTTTCTACACACATGTCCACCAACATAGTTTAGGCTTTTTTCAGTTCTACCTTTTTTGTTGTTGCTGTATTTTCCTAATTGACTTCCATTCCTCAAGTCTTCTCCCATTTCAGTCCATAGAACTCTCAAATGGATTACTCTAAAGCAGAGGTCTGATCATATTATTTCTTTGGTCAATAAAATTTAGTGGCACTCTGCTATCCCAAATATCAAAGAAAGACATATTTTTGTCTTTTGTTGTCCTGTATACAATCTGGGTTCAAACTATATATGTATTCTTATTATACATTATTCCCTTTTGTACTCTGTGGTCTAACCAAGTGGCTTGGCTGTGTTTATCATCTGATGTTCTACTTCTGTCTCTATAACTTTGCACCTTTGCCTCTTTTAACTGTTAGATTTCTTTACAACTCAGATGAAGTACAACTGTAAAAAAAGATTCTTTCTTATCTCCTTAGCTACTAATACCAAAGTCACAAAAATTATTTTGTATTTATTTTGTAACTTATTATTATATAAATGTACATACTTTATTGTTGATAGAATGACAGCTCCTAGAGTATCAGGACTTTTTCATTTATGTCTTTGAATCCCTAGCATGTAGCACAGTAGCTGCCATTTAGGAAATGCTTGATAAATTCTTTGATTGAAATAATCAAATATTAAAGTATATGGATATAATTTGAATGACTTAGAGGTTAAATTTAGAATTTCTTAATTTGTTCATACTTTGCAAGAGATGTTGAGCTGATTTTTTCCCTACAATTTTATTATTAATACTCTAATATGAGATAACAAAACATACCATGAAATGAGATTTCTTATTGCCTTTGGAGACATAATAAAATTAACTCAACTCCTTTATTTCTTAATTCTTTACCTTGTCTTTTTGATATCATACTTTCCAAGAAGTTCAAACTTTAGCAAACCTTTGAAGTCAACAATTTGTTTTTCAGATTTTTGTCTTCCTTTACTATCTTATTTTCCTAGTGTTCTTGGAGGATGCTCAGTTTATTTAATGCCCAATGTTCAACAACTATGTAAAAAAGTAAAAGCAAAAAATGATTCATTTCTGAGGTATTAGTATCCCACCCCAGAGTAATATTTGGTGATGGTTATGTTTCCTAGAAAATTTATATTTTAACATAATACCAAGAAGAAAGCAGTGCTTCAATCAAAATAATGAAATCACCAATGATCTATTTTAGACTTCAGTGACCATATGGAAACATAAGAAAAAAAGAAGACATCACCAGAAGTCGTTGATTCTTATATTTTGGAAGCTTGAGTTGTTCTTGGCCCAATTATGTCTAATGTGGGACAAATTACATTAGATCTTTAAGCACATATTTCATCTATCATTTTATCTGGTTGTACATGTTCTTTTTGCCCCCTTCCCTAGTGATAGTGTTTTGATCTGTGGAGAAATGTACCTCAATGTTTAGGGATTTTTTAGAGGATTAGCAGAATATATTATGCTACAACTCAAGTAAAAAAGAAGTGATTAGAATTTTAGAAAAATTAGTTATGATAGACCTTTAAAGAAATATGAATAGAATACATTCTTTCTTAGTGGTACATGACAACTACACAAAAATTGACCATGTATTAGGGCAGAAATATCTCACAATCAAATGCAGAAAGGCAGAAATACAAATGCATCCTTTTCAGATCACAATGCAATAAAAATTATGTGTAGTAATGAGTCATGGATAAATAGACCAAAACATAACTGGAAACTAAATAATCTAATCTTAAGAATGAGTGGATTTAACAAGAAATCATAGAACAATAATTTCATCCAAGAGAATGACAATAATCAGACAATATACCAAAACTTAGGAAATGTAGTCAAAGCAGTCATTAGGGGAAAAATTCCTGTCTTTAGATGTTTACATTAATTAAATACAGAAAAAGAAGATCAGTGAATTGAACATGCAACAAAAATGTTAGGAAATGACCAAATTTAAATGCCCTAATTAAATGCCAAATTAGAAATTCTGAGTCTCTGAGATATTAATAAAATTTAAAATAGGAAAACTATTAACCTAAAATTAAGAATTGATTTTATGAAAAAAACAACAAAAAAAGTTGGAAAAAAAAGAAAAAACCAACAAAATAGATAAATCTTTGGTTAATTTGATAAGAAAAAGGAAAGAAGAAAATCAGATTGCCAGTATCAAAAATGCAAAGGGTAAACTCACCACCAATGAAGAGAAAATTAATGCAATAATTAGGAGTTATTTTGTCTAATTGGAAGCCAGTAAATCTGATAATCTATGAGAAATGTATGAACGCATACAAAAATATAGTTTGCCTAGATTATTTAGAGCAGAAAATAAATTACATAAATAGTCCCATTTTAGAAAAAGAAATTGAACAAGCCATTAATGAACTCCCAAAGAAAAATCACCAAGACCAAATGGACTCAAATATGAATTTCACCTAATATTCAAAGCCAATTAATTCCAGTACTGTATAAACTATTTGGGAAAAGAATCCTGTAAATATGTTTTATAACCCAGATATAGTGCTCATACCTAAAACAGGAAAGACCAAAACAAAGAAAGAAAATTATAGAGCAATTTCCCTTATGAATAATGATGGAAAAATCTTTAATAAAATATTTGCAAAAAGATTACTGAAATTTATCACCAGCATAATACACTATGACCAATTTGGATTTATATCAGAAATGTAGGGCTGATTCAATGTCAGGAAAACTATCAATATAATTGACCATATCAATAATTAAATTAAAAGAAATCATATGATTACCTCAATAGATGCAAAAAAGCATCTGACAAAATACTTCCATTCCTATTTTTAAAAAATAGGAAACATGGAATAAATGAAATTTTTCTTAAAATGATAAACAGCATGAATCTAAAACCATCAGCAACTATTATATGTAACAGGGATGAGCTAGAAGCATTCCCAATAAGATGGAGGTGAAACAAGGTTGTCCATTATCACTACTGTTATTTAATATTGTACTAAAACTGTTAGCTTTAGCAGTAGAAGAAAAAAGAAATTGAAGGAAAAAGAGTAGGTAATGAAGAAGCAAAACTATTAGTTTGCAGATATGACAGTATATTTAGAGAATTTTAGATAATCAACTGAAAAACAATTAAAAACAATTACTAAGTCTAGTAAAGTTGCAGTATATAATATAAATCCACATAAATCATCAGCATTTCTGTATGTTACCAATAAAGCCCAGCAGCAAAAGACAGAAAGAGAAATTCCATTTAAAATAACAGTAGTAAATATAAAATTTTAGGAGTCTAACTTGCCAAGAAAAAGTCAGGAACTATATGAACATAATTACAAAACACTTTACACACAAATAAAATTCTATATAAACAAGTGGAAGAATATCAAGTTCTATTTGATGTAGGCCAAGCTAATATAATAAAAATGACAACTCTACCTAAATTACTCTACTTATTCAGTACAATAGCAATCAAACATAGAGTTAGAAAAAATAATAAAATTTATCTGGAAGAAAAAAAGATCAAGAATTTCAAGGAAAATTAAGAAAAATTCAAACAAAGGTAGTTTATTTGTACCACATTTAAAACTATATTATAAAACAGTGGTCATCAAAACTATTTTGTACTGGTAGAGTAATTAATCAATCACATGATACAACAATCAATTAGTACAGTAATGTGGTGTTTGATCCCAGCTTTTGGGATAAGAACTCATATCTGACAAAAATTGCTGGGAAAATTGGAAAATAGTATGGCAGAAAGTAGGCACTGACCAACATCTAATACTCTATTCCAAGATAAGGTAAAAATCTGTTCATGATTTAGACATAAAGAGTAATACTATAAGCAGATTTGGAGAACAAGGAATAATTTGCCATTCAGATCTGTGGAGAATTTAAGAATTTATGGCCAAAGAACTAGACAACATTATAAAATGCAAAACATATTTTATTACATCAAATTAAAAAGGTTTTGCACAAATGAAACCAATGTAGTCAAGACTGAAGGGAAACAGAAAACTGAGGGGAGGGTGGGAAATTTACACTTAATGTTTCTGATAGAGAGCACATTTCTAAAATATATCAGACAACTGACTCAATTTTAAAGAATACAAGCCATTCCATAACTTATAAATAGTAAAGAATATAAACAGACAATTTTCAGATGAAAAAATTAAAACTATTTCTAATCACTTGAAAAAAAATCCTCTAAATCACTATTGATTAGAGAAATGCAGGTTAAGACTAGACTTGAGGCAGTACTTCACATCTATTTTATTGGCTAAGAGGACAGGAAAAAATTATAATAAATGTTGGATGGAAAACTGGGACTCTAATGCATTGTGGTTGGAATTGTGAACTGATTCACTCATTCAGGAGAACAATTTGGAACTATGCCCAAAGAGTTATCAAACTGTGTCTTTAATCCAGCAGTGTCTCTACAGGGTCTGTATCCCAAAAACTCATAAAAGAGGGGAAAGGACCCACACGTGCTAAAATGTCTTGTAGCAGCCCTTTTTATAGTAGTAAGGAACTAGAAATTGAGTGAATGTACTTCTCAGTTAAGGAATGACTGATTAAGTTATGGTTTATGAATGTAATGGAATTTTATTGTTCTGTAAGAAAAAATCAGCAGGAAGATTTCAGAGAGGCCTGGAGAGACTTACATGAACTGATGCTAAGTGAAGTGAGTAGAATCAGAACACTGGACACAAAAACAGCCTGGTTATACAATGATCAATTCTAATGGCATAGCTCCTTTCAGCAATGAGGTGATTCAGGCCAGTTCCAATGGACTTTTGATGAAAAGAGCCATCTGCACACAGAAGGAGGACTGTGGGGACTGAGTATGGATCCCATCACAGTATTTTCACCTTTTTATTGTTGTTTGCTTGCATTTTGTTTTCTCTCTCATTTTTCCCTTTTTGATCTGATTTTTCTTGTGCAGCATGACAATTGTGGAAATATCTATGGAAGAATTGCACACATTTAACATATATTGAATTACTTGCCATTTACAGGAGAGGGTGGAGGAAAGGGAAGGAAAAAAATTGAAACACAAGATTTTGCAAAGATGAATATTGAAAATTATCTGTGCATAAGTTTTGAAAATAAAAAGCTTTAATCAAAAAAGAACATTTTGTCAAGATTTTATCTCTTGCCCTTGTCAATTTCTACCAGTAGTTATGCTTATTTTTCAGAAAAATCACCCATTAATTAGATAATAAACTCCTTGAGGGAAGGTATTTTGTCACTTTTCATCTCTGAATACCATGTGCCTAGTAAAATGGCCTGAACATAGCAGGCATTTAACAAATATTTATTCAATCAAATGAGCATACTCAACTCAGGAGAATATACACCATATTTCCTGGAGCTACTTATATGTGGTAGCAACAATATGCTAATTATTAAAACTAAATAATTTAGTTTGAATAAATTTTAGATGACACCTAGCTTTCTTCTTGAGGTTAAATTTATGGAAAATACTCTATTTGTGGCATCCAAAGAAGATTAATTATAAATATAAATGCAAAGATATTTTTAAAATAGCTTAATTATCATGTAGATGTGAAGTTAAAAGATAAATGATTCAAGCTTATTTGCAGGACTATAACAATAATAATAACAATAACCTCCATAACAGTATCAAATACTATTATTTATAGTTTTGTGTTTGCAAAAATGCTTTTTTGTATTATCTCCTCTGACCCTCACAATAATCCTATGAGGAAGATACTAATATTTATCCCCATTTTACAGATAAGGAAACTGAGACTGAAGGATTAAATGACTTACTCAGAACAGGATACAAGGAAAGACAAAGTTATGTTTTCCAAATCTAGTCTCAGACACTCAACACTTCCCAGCTGTGTGACCCTGGGCAGGTCACTTAATCCCTATTGCCTCAGCAATAAATATATAAATAAATAAAGTTATCTTTTCCAGACTCCACCTCCCATTGTCTTATTACTTAACTTTTTGAGAAAAATCCTGGGAATAAATTTTGAAGTTCTTTACACATTTACCTCCATAGTAATTTAATTATTTTTAATGTACAGATTATGTTATCTCTTTTAAATACTCTTGCTGTGTATTTTGCTGTGTATGTATAATTTAGTTATATGGGCAATGTTAACATCTGACAGGCTCACATATAATTCCTTCCACATAGAAACAACCTTGACTATGGGAAGTATCTTTCTTCCCTATTGTCTAATATCTCACTCCTTTTCTACTCTTTCTCTTTCCTCTTCTTGTGGCTACTGTTTGGGACTTTTTCTTCCATCAGCACAGTCTTCCAGGACTAATACTTGTTGTGAAAATTTATATATCTACCTATGTTTTGTCTGCCACTTATGCAATTTCAGTACTAAAATACTTTGCAATTTAGTCCTCTCTCTTCATTCTCATGTTTTTTTAGACCCTTCCACCTAGACTCAATTCTACTGTAGATTCAACTTTTTATAGGGTAAATTTGAAATGCTGAAGGTTATGGTTTGTCAAGGGATATATATATATATATATGTATATATATATATATATATATACACATGTGTATATGTATATATATATATGCATATATATATGTGTGTGTGTGTGTGTGTGTGTGTGTGTGTGACAGAAATTCCCAGAAGAAATTTAGAAATTTTAGTCTATAAGTTGGAGGTAAAAATGCTTGCAAATAATATCCTGATACTATAATCTAATATTAAACTCAGATGAGTTTTTAATCACATAGACATGATAATTAAAGACATGAGGATGTATAAAACTGTTAAAAGATAGAATGTAGGGGAAAATGAGAAAAGTGCCAAAAATGTATTACCCTTTTTCATCCACCATTTTCAGGCTACTATTTCATCATCATCATTAGTATTATAAAGATCAATTTCATCATCATCACATTATAAAAGTATCTATAGTGTTTTCAGATTGGCAGATCACTTTAAACACACTATTTGATTTGATTTTCTGAACAACTATTGGAAGCCATTGCTATTATTGTCCTTATTAAAAAGTGGAAGGACTCCAATAAAAGAGAATAGGAAGGATCAGGCAGAGTAAAAAGATAAAATAAACAAGTAAGCAAAGAGATCTCAGAAGTCCATTGTGATAAAAGTCAAGGCAGGAGGAAATTTCAAGGAGAAGAGTGCTTACCAGTGCCCAATACTTTGGAGTGGTTTTAGAAGATCAGACAGACCTGAGATAAAGTCATGGAAGGAAATCATCCATGATGTGAGAACTATAACAAATATATATATGCCCAGGAGATCAGTAATGTTAAGGAAGTTGGTCAAGGAACAGAGACAGAAAAAGGTAAAACATTTTGTATTATACTATACCTGATTTTATATCTTTTTAATTATTTTACTATATTGAACAGAAAACTACTAGCATAATGCTATACTCTATTTTTTGTAAGCCACCTCATAATTAGTAAAGATTTTATGTTATAACTGACAATTGAAGCAATCTGAAAGATTGTGCAGTCACTCTGGGAAATGTTAAGTTTTCCAATGACATCGTCCATTACTTTTGGCCAACACAAGCTCATTGTTATTTATTATAGACTATACTTTGAAATTCTTAGCCAAAAATTTAACACCGGCACTTGAAATTCTAGCAAATATGATTAGGCAATGATAAAGATATAGTACATTACAGATATGAGGGCTAGCTCGTGCAAATCAACAGAGGTGGAATGATATAAGAAACAAATGAATACAAAAACCAACCTAGTTATTTGGCTTCATCATAGTGATGCGCAAGTAAAAGCTAGAGTTTGAGGATCATATCAGTTGAGGCAAAACTTCATTTATGAATTTGAGTAAACCAATCAATTACAAAAAACATAAAAAAATATAATTTGCAACAAAAGTAAATTGATTTATTAAATTGATGCAACACTAATCAAAAAGGAGAATTATTTTTTTCTACAACTGAGACTGAACTAAAACTATCTAGGAATAACTGAAAAAGTTCATATACTTTTGATGTGAAAATTTTCTGGAGTACTTTCACCTCAGATCTAAAACAAGCAAAAAAAGGACCCAAATTATTTTTTTTTTATAGTTAAAGAACAAAGTAGCTCAGGATTTCAGAGGTGAACGTACCTTAATAAACTCTTTTCTCTTACAGAATCTCCTCCATAAGAAGGTGTCTCAAAAAAATCTTAATTCAGGCTTTCCTTGGGAATTTCAATGAGGAGAAATCTATTACTTCCCTAATTTGGAGGGAGATTCTCCCCCCCCTTATTTTAAATTTAAATCAAACTTTTTTAAAACTTCCATTGATTTCTTCTTGTTCTGTCCTTGGAAAAAGGAAAGCATAGTTAATTCTCCTTTTTGAAAGGAGAATTTGAAAAACAATATATCATCACCTTAATTATTAATGGAATAGTGAACTAAGTATGGACTCAGGAAGATTTTGAATTCAAATGTGGCCTTAAACACTAGCTATGTGACTCTGGGCCAGTTTTCTGGCTGCATATTTTCTTAACTGTTAAACAGAGATAATGATAGCACCTACTTGCCAAGGTTTTTGTGAGAATGTTTTTGTTCAGTACTAAGCAAAGTGACTAACACCCAGGAATTACTTGATAAATGTTTTTTCTTTCCTTTCCCTTCTTCCTCCTCTTCTTTCTTCCTTTTTTTCTTCTTCTCTGCTTCCTTCTTTCACTTCCTTTTTCTCCCCATTCTGTCTTCCTTTTTATTCATATTTCCTTCCCTCTTCCTTCTTTCCTTCTCTTCTTCCTTTCCTAGCTAAAGAAAACATCTATTTTCTTTTTTTTCAAATGATTCTCATAAAGCACGAGCTAGAGAGCCTTCATTGACCTGACAGATCTAATTTTGATACATTCTAAAACCCAGTGCCCTAGCCTGAACAGTACTCCAGAAATGGTTTGATCAGGATGCGTATGATAGGTTCATTATTTCTTCTGTCCTGGACATCAAGCAACCTACTTTCCTCATGCAACCCACAATCTCATTAGCTTCAGTTATATTTCACCTTTGACTCAAACCAAATATTCATTTTAAACAGCTTCTCAGATCTTCAGACTAGTCTATTTATCTACGTGTGCCTTGTCCATCTCATATCAACAAATTAGATTTCTTATATATATATATATATATATATATATATATATATATACATATATATATGTATGTATAAGAATACATTTATCTCCATTAAATTTCACCTTATTAGGTGTTACCCAATTTTTTATCATGCAAAGATATGGGCATTTCTGTCCCTCAAATTCTTTCACATAACTAAAAATCACAATTCATATTCAGATACTTTAAATTGAAATTATTTTAAAATTCTGCATTTTTAATTTTTTGAAAAATGATTTAATATTATAATGCCATATAATTGAAGCAGTAAAATAGAGTGGAATGAATATTTGATTTGGACTTCAACGAATCAGACTAATGACCCAATTCTTTCTACTACCTGTATGAATTGACTGGACATGTCACTTTACCTCTCTGGACCTCAGTTACTTAATATGTAAAATGGTGATGTTGGATTAGATGACCTTGCTAGTTCTCTTTCTCTTTTGAAAATTAAATGCACAGGGACAGCTAGGTGGCACAGTGAATAGAGCACCAGCACTGAATTCAGGAGAAACTGAGTTCAAATATGGTCTCAGACACTTAACACATCCTAGCTGTGTGACCCTGGGCAAGTCACTTAAAGCAAAAAAAGAAAAAAGGAAGGAAGGAAGGAAGGAAGGGAGGGAGGAAGGGAGGAAGGGAGGAAGGGAGGAAGGAAGGA
>JAJPUD010005660.1:0-61756 GCA_023553655.1 Myrmecobius fasciatus | reverse complement strand
AAATCCTACTTGGTCATGGTGTATTATTCTAGGAATGATTTTCTGTAATCTCTTTGCTAATATTTTATTTAAGATTTTTGCATCAATATTCATTAAGGAGATTGGTCTATAATTTTCTTTCTCTGTTTTTGTTTTACCTGGTTTAGGTATCAGTACCATGTCTGTATCATAAAAAGAGTTTGGTAGGAGTCCTTCATTCCCTATTTTTTCGAATAGTTTATATAATATTGGAGTTAACTGTTCTTTAAATGTTTGGTAGAATTCACATGTAAATCCATCTGGTCCTGGGGATTTTTTCTTAGGGAGTTCATTAATGACTTGTTCTATTTCTTTTTCTGAAATGGGACTATTTAAGTAATTTATTTCCTCTTCTGTTAATCTGGGCAATCTATATTTTTGTAGATATTCCTCCATTTCACTTAGGTTATCAAATTTATTGGGATACAGTTGGGCAAAGTAACTCCTGATTATTGCTCTAATTTCCTCTTCATTGGTGGAAAGTTCTCCCTTTTCATTTTTGAGACTAACAATTTGATTTTCCTCTTTCCTTTTTCTAATTAAATTAACTAGAGGTTTATCTATTTTGTTGGTTTTTTCATAAAACCAACTTTTAGTTTTATTTATTAATTCAATAGTTTTTTTACTTTCAATTTTACTAATCTCTCCTTTTAGTTTTAGGATTTCAAGTTTGGTATTTGATTGGGGGTTTTTAATTTGTTCTTTCTCTAGCTTTTTTAGTTGCAAGCCCAATTCATTGATTTTCTCTTTTTCTATTTTATGCAAATAAGCATCTAGAGATATAAAATTTCCCCTTATTACCGCTTTGGCTGTATCCCACAAATTTTGGTATGTGGTTTCATTATTGTCATTCTCTTGAATGAAATTAGTAATTGTGTCTGTAATTTGCTGTTTCACCCATTCATTCTTTAGAATAAAATTATTTAGTTTCCAATTGGTTTTTGGTCTATTTTCTCCTGGCCTTATATTGCATGTGATTTTTATTCCGTCATGATCTGAAAAAAAATACATTTACTATTTCTGCCTTCTTGCATTTGATTTTGAGGTTTTTGCATCCTAACACATGGTGAATTTTTTTGTAAGTTCCATGGACTGCTGTGAAAAAAGTAAACTCCTTTCTGTCTCCATTTAATTTCCTCCTAAGATCTATCATACCTAAGTTTTCTAACATTTTGTTTACCTCCTTAACTTCTTTCTTATTTATTTTGTGGTTTGATTTATCAAGTTCTGAGAGAGGGAGGTTGAGATCCCCCACTATTATAGTTTTGCTGTCTATTTCTTCTTGCATCTCTCTGAACTTTTCCTCTAGGAATTTCCATGCTATACCACTTGGTGCATATATGTTTAGTATTGATATTGCTTCATCATCTATGGTACCCTTTAGGAAGATATAATTTCCTTCTTTGTCTCTTTTAATTAAGTCTATCTTTGCTTTTACTTGGTCTGAGATCAGGATTGCTACCCCTGCTTTTTTTTGTTCACCTGAAGCATAATAGATTCTGCTCCAGCCTTTTACCTTCACCCTGTATGTATCTCTATGTTTTAGATGTGTTTCTTGTATACAACATATTGTTGGATTCTGGTTTTTAATCCACTCTGCTATCTGCTTCTGCTTTAAGGGAGAGTTCATTCCATTCACATTCACAGTTAAAATAACTAATTCTGTATTTCCTGTCATCTTATTTACCCTAACTTATGCTTTTCTCTTTCTTATCCCCTTTCCCTCCTCCCTACTATTTTGCTTTTGAAAACCACTTCCCTCAAACAATCCTTCCCCTTTAGAGCCCCACCCACCCCCTTTTTCCCCCCTTTCCCTCCAGTTTCCTTATAAGTACGTCTATTATTCCCTCTGAGCCAAATCTGATGAGATGGAGATTAACCCAATTCTCATTCCCCTCCCTTTTCTCCCCTCAATCATTATAGGTTTTCTTTGCCTCTACATGAGATGTAATTTCCCTTATTTTACCTCCTTTACCTCTTCTTCCAGTGTTATCCCTTTTCTACCTCTAATTTCTTTTTCAGTTTATCATACCATAAGATTCATAAAATCACAATAAACATATAATAATAATCATAAAATCACAGTAATCATATGATAATAATCATAAAATCACAGTAATCATATCATAATCATAATGTAATAATCAATTCATAAAATCAACCCTCATTCTATAAGTATCTATAACATAAATATAGTTCTCAAGAGTTATTTTTTCTTGTTACCTTTTTATGTTTCTCTTGTGTTCTGTGTTTGTAGATCAAATTTTTTGTTCAGTTCTGGTCTTTTCAGTAGAAATAGGTGAAATTCTCCTATATCATTGAAAGACCATCTTCTTCCCTGCAAGATAATGCTCATTCTAGCTGGGTAACTTATTCTTGGCTGTAATCCAAGTTCCTTTGCCCTTCGGAATATCTGATTCCAGGCCCTTCGATCCTTCAAAGTAGAAGCTGCTAGGTCCTGTGTGATCCTTATTGTAGCTCCCCGATATTTAAATTGTTTCTTTCTGGCTTCTTGTAATATCTTTTCCTTGGTATGATAGTTCTGGAATTTAGCCACGATATTTCTGGGGGACTTAATTTTTGGGTTTCTTTCAGGAGGTGATCGGTGGATTGTTTCAAGGAGTATTTTGCCTTCTGGGTGTAAAATATCAGGGCAGTTTTCTTTTATGATTTCCTGGAATATAGTGTCCAGGTTCTTTTTTTCATCATGGCTTTCAGGAAGCCCTATAATCCTTAGATTGTCTCTCCTAGATCTATTTTCCAGGTCAGTTGTTTTTCCTAGGAGATATTTCATGTTTTTCTCTATCTTTTCATTTTTTTGTTTTTGTTCAACTGATTCTTGAAGTCTTGATGAGTCATTCATTTCCAATTGTTCGATTCTAATTTTTAATGTCTTATTTTCTTCGGTTAGTGTTTTTAGTTCCTTTTGCAATTGACCAATTACATTTTTTTGTTCACTGCATTCTTTTTCCATTTTTTCTATTTTATTTTGCAGTGATCTCATTTCGTTTCCCCATGTTTCTTCTAACTCTCTTTTAAGATTTTTTATGCAATCTTCAAAGAAAGCCTTGTGACATGGAGACCAATTTATGTCTCTCTTTGGGGCTTTTTCTGGAGTTGCTTTACCTTTAGGGGCCTCAGGATTTGAGGTCTGTTCTTCCCTCTCTCCATAAAAGTTGTCTATGGTGAGAGCTCTTTTTGGTTTTTTATTCATTTTTTTTAAAGGTGTGAGGTCTGTTTAGGGCAAAGGTGGGACAGCTGCTTTAATTTGCCCTGGGGCAGTTCTGCTGATTGAGTTATTTCAGGAACTGGGCAGTTCTGCTGATTGAATTATGTCAGGGCTGGGCAGCTCAGCTGATTGAATTATTTCTGGTGCTTATCAGACCTGTTGTTTGATTGATTGCTTTAAGGTGCTGTGTAATGGCAGCTAGTTACAATGCTCATCAGGGGTTCAGTGGTTCACAATCTATCCCCCTCAAAAGGCAGACCCTCCAAACCACCTGCCCACAATCAGGACAAATTGTTCCAAGAGGCTCGCAGAAGACTCCCAGGTGTGTGAAAAGCACAACGCTCCCACTCCTGTTCTGACTCCTGTTCCAGCTCCCTGCTCCAGCTCCCTGCCCCGGTCTCCCTGTGCTGCAGTCTGGGTTCAGCAGGCCACCCCCTGCCCCATTAAAACAGACCTGTTTTGAGGTTCTTCCAGAGTATCTTCTTCTAGAATCGTGTTGTTCTCCGGATATTGTGGATTTTTTTGCTTCAGAATCAGTCTAGAGGCTTCATATTTTGTTGGTTTGAGGGGAGGTTAGAGGAGGTTACAGAGAATCCTGTCTGATCTCCGCCACCATGGCTCCACCCCCAGAAGGTCCTTCTAATAAGTAGTTTTGCTGGATCAAAGAATTGTATGACTCTTTGGGCATAATTCCAAATTGGTTGGATCAGTTCACAGTTCCACCAAGACTGTATTAAGGCCCCAATTTTAATGTAGCTTTAAATGAATGATTCATACTTGCTGTCAGTCTTATTTATGTTGAAATATGTAATAACCAAAATAATTATTTTACAGTCAATAAAGTTATTTTTAAATAGTCCTTTTTGGTTGACACTTAAAATATTTATGAAAATTATTTTGATAGCTTCAAAAAGTGGGAAATGGTCTTTATTTGGGAATCAAAACTAATTTCCAGCCTGGATTTTTTATATTTCATCATTTCTTTGTCTTTGGGTATTCAGTTCTTTATTTGTTAATCTGTTTTATACAAAAGGAAGAATTATGAGAAACCACTTGGAAAGTCAAATCTAATTACAAGGAATCTTCAGTTATAACAAGGACAATAAGTCAATGTCATGAAATAAGGTTTACATCAATTTATTTCTCCTTTTTTGGTGGTGCATTTGTGAAGGAAAAATCCAAGACATTTCTGGACTTAAATAGCATACCAATGAAGAAAGAAATAAAATCATTCTCCTCAATTCCCTAAATTATAAAATGATTTTATGACAACCTCAGTGGACTTATTTTTATTGGAATATAAAACATTGGACAGATTGTATCAGTGGATGGCTAATGGAAAGAAATAGCAAGGCTTGGAAGTATAAAAGGACTTTAATAGGAAGGAAAACAAATGAGAAGTGAAAGTCAATGTGGAAAAATTTGTGACATGCATGAGGATGAACGGAACACATTGTGATTATTAAGGAATGGATTTTCTACCAGGCTATAGTGAAATAGATACTGGAAACATTCAGAGCTCTTTTGAGACAGTTAGATGAGTCCATAAATGGAACACTGGAGCTGCAATCACCAAGACAAGAATTCAAATTCAGCCTCAGACAAGTGCTGGCTCTGCAAACTTACATCTATTGTCTTCCTCATCTATAAAATGAGGATAATAATACTACCACACAGAGACACATGCAGAGTAAAGGTAAAAAGCTGGAACAGAATTTATTATTCTTCAACTGAAGTAAAAAAAAAATCAGAGATAGCAATTATTTTCTTGTCTTTTTAAAAAAGTTTTTTATTTTCAAAACACATGCACAAATAATTTTCAGCTCTCACCCTTGCAAAACCTTGTGTTCCAAAATCTTTTCTCCCTCCCTTTCTTCGACACCTTCCCCTAGATGGCAAGTATTACAATATATGTTAAACAAGTAGAATTCTTATGTGTGTGTGTGTGTATACATATATACATATTTCCACAATTATCATGCTGCACAAGAAAAATCAGATCAAAAAGGAAAAAAAATGAGAAAAAAGAAAATACAAGCAAACAACAACAAAAAATGAAAATACTATTTTGTGATCTACATTCAGTCCCTACAATTCTCTCTCTGGGTGCAAATGGCTCTCTTTATCACAAGACAATTGAAACTGGCCTGAATTGGCTCACTGTTGAAAAAAGCCAAATCCATCAGAATTGATCATCCCATAATTTTGTTGTTACTGTCTACAATGCTCTCCTGGTTCTATTCACTTCACTTAGCATCAGTTCAAGTAAGTCTTTCCAGGCCTCTCTGAAATCATCTTGATGATCATTTCTTATAGAACAACAATATTCCATAACATTCATATGTCCTAATTTATTCAGCCATTCTACAGCTGAAGGAAATCTGCTCAGTTTCCAGTTCTTGCCACTACAAAAGGGGATGATACGAACATTTTTGCTTAGCTCTTTGGACATAGTTGCATATTGCTTTCTAGAATGGATGGATCAGATCACAACTCCACCAACAATGTATTAAAATCCCAGTTTTCCCACATCACCTCCAACATTTATAATTATGTTTCCCTCTCATCTTAGCCAATCTCAGAAAATTGTCTTAACTTGCATTTATCTGATCAATAGTGATTTAGAATTTTTTTTCATATAACTAGAAATGGTTTTAATCTCTTCATCTGAAAAGTGTCAGTTCATATCCTTTGTTTATCAGTTAGAGAATGGCTTGTATTCTTATAAAATTGAGTCAATTCTCTATATACTTTAGAAATGAGGCCTTTATCAGAAAAAGGCAGCAATTCTGATGTCAGATAAAGTAAAAATAAAAAAAATAGATCTTATTAAAAGAAGTAAAGACATAAAGTACATTTTGATAAAGGGTATAATAGGCAACAAAGTAGTAACAATACCAAATGTGTATATATAAAATGGTAGAGCAGCCAGACTCCTAGAGAAGATTTTAAAGTCAGTTACAAGAAGAAATAGACAGCAAAACTATTCTAGTGGGGGACTTCAACCTTCCCCTCTCAGAATCAGAGAAATCTAACCATAGAATAACTAAGAAAGAAACTAGGGCATTTAATAAAATCCTAGAAAACCTAGATTTGATAGACCTCTGGAGAAAATTGAATAGGGACAGAAAGGAGTACACCTTTTTTCTTAGAAGCACATAGCACCTACACAAAAATTGATCATGTATTGGGTTATAAAAATCTCATAATAAAATGCAGAAAGACAGAAATAGTAAATAGCTTCCTTTTCAGACAATGATGCAACAAAAATTATATTCAGTAAAGGACAAGGTAAAGATAAGACTAAGCAAATTAAAAATTAAATAACCTAATTCTAAAAAAATTAGTGGGCCAAACAACAAATCACAGAAATAAGTCATAATTTCATCTAAGAGAATGACAATAATGAGGCAACATAACAAAATTCCTGGGATGTGACCAAAGTAGTTTTTAGGGGAAATTTTATATCTCTAAATAGTAATATGAATAAAATAGAGATACAGGAGCTCAATGAATTAAGCATGAAACTAAAAAAGCTAGAAAAGAGCAAATTGAAAACCTCCAATTAAATACCAAATATAAAATTCTGAAGCTCAAAGGGGAGATTAACAAAATTTGAAAGCAAAACCTATTTAACTAATAAAACTAAGATTTGGCTTTATGAAAAAATAAACAACAAAGTAAATGAAACTTTGGTTAATTTGATTAGGAAATTTGATTAGGAAAAAGAAAGAAAAAATCCAAATCACCAAGATCAAAAATGGAAAAAAAAATTGAAGCAACAATTAGCAGCTATTTTACCCAACTGTATGGCAGCAAGTATGGCAATCTAACTGAAATGGATGAATATACCCCCAAAAATATAAATTGCCCCAATTCACAGAAAAGGAAATAAATTACTTTAATAATCCCAGTTCAGAAATAGTAATCGAACAAGTCATTAATGAAATCCCTAAGAAAAAAAATGCCAGATGGATTCACAAGTGAATTCTATCAAATATTTGAAAAAAATTTGATTCCAATGCCATGTAAACTATGTGGGAAAATAAGCAAACAAGGAGTCTTGCCAAATTCCTTCTATGACACAATGATGGTACTGATAACTAAACCAAGAAGATTATTGAGGTAAATATTTTTTAAAATATATTTAAAAAGAGATTACAAAAAATTAGCAGCAGAATAATACACTATGTCCAAGTGGAATTTATACCAGGAATGCAGGGCTGGTTCAATATCAAAAAAACTATTATCATAATTGATCACACCAATAACAAAACCAACAGAAATTATACGATAATCTCAATATATGCAGAAAAACATTTTGACAAAATACAGCACCTATTCCTATTAAAAACATTAGAGAGTATAGGGATAAAGGGAGCTTTCCTTGAAATAATAAGCATTATCCATCTAAAACCAACAGCAAATATTATTTATAATGGAGAAAAGTACAATACATTTTCAGTAAGGTCAAGGATGAAACAAGGCTGCCCATTATCACCACTATTATTGCTTTAGCAATAATAGTCAATGAGGAAATAAAACTATTACTTTTTGCAGGTGATATGATTATATACTTAGAGAATCCTAGAAAATCATCTAAAAGCCTACTTGAAATAATTCACAGCTTTAAATAAACCCACACAGATCATCAACATTTCTAAATATTACATCAGCAAGACATAGAAAGAAAAATTCCATTTAAAATTACTGTAGACAAAATAAAATACTTGGAGGTCTACCTGCCAAGACAAAACCAAGAACAATTTGAACACATTTTAAAAAACACTTCTCACACAAATAAATTCAGATATAAACAATTGAAAAAATATAAATTGCACATGGTAGGCTGAACTAATATAATAAAAATGACAATTCTGCCTAAATTGATCTATTTGTTCAGTGCCATACCAATCAAACAGCCAAAAATTATTTTATAGAATTAGAAAAAAAATAACAAAATTAATGTGGCAGAACTAAAGTTCAAGAATAAAAAGGGAATTAATGGAAAAAATAGTAAGGATGGTAGCTTAGCAGAACCAAATCTAAAACTACATTATAAAGCAGTAGTCATCAAAACCATTGTAGCAACTCTTTTTGTGGTAGGAAAGAATTGGAAAATGCCTAAATGGCAATCAATTTGGGAATAACTGAACAACTTGTGGTATATGAAGATAATGGAAGAAATGATGAACAAGCTGATTTTAGAAAAGCTTACAAAGATTTACAAGAACTGATGCTGAGGGAAACAAGTAGAACCAGAAAAGCATTGTGCACAATAACAGTAAGAAAGTGTGATGATCAACTGTGAAATATTTGGTCCTTTTCAATGGTTCTTTTATCCAAAGCAATCCCATCCACTTCTAGAAAAATAACAACAAAATCCACACATGCTATGTTCACTTCTTTCTTCTGTTTTTTAACCTCTTCTATTGTTTGCCCTTTTGCTTTGAATTTTCTTTCTCAACATGATTCATAAAGCAATTTTTATTAAAAATAAAGAAATTTTTACAAAGATATGATTTGTGCCCAAAGAGCTATAACTTCATGCATATCTTTTGAACTAACAACAGTGCCACTAGGCATGCATAGCAAAAAAAAAAATTTAAAAAGGAAAATGACCTATATGTACAAAAAATATTTATAGCAGTTTTCTTTTCAGGGCAAAGAAATTGCAAATTGAGAGGATGCCCATCAGTTGGTGAATGGCTGAATAAATTGTGGTATGTGTTTGTGATGCAATATTATTTTTCTATGGGAAATGATGAATAGAATGCTCTTTAAAAAGTCTTGAAAAGTCCTCCATGAACTCAAGCAAAGTAAAATGTAGTGTATGCAAAATAGTGCCAATGCTCTGGGATGACCAGTCGTAAATGACTTTGCTATTTTCAATAATACAATCATCCATGACTTCTTTGAAGGACTTATGATGAAAAAAATCTAACCATACCCAGAGTAGAAACTGATTGTATCTGAATACAGATTTAAGTGTTCTCTCTTTCTCTCTTTTTCTTAACTTAATTTTTTGAGAGTTTTTATTTTCATTATGGTGAGAGATCTATGTTTTCTTTCACAACTTGACCTTTATGCAAATTTTTTGCATAAATTCACATGTGGTTCCTTAATTGTAGATGGGGATTAGGGATCTAAAATTCAAAAATTGTAAAAACAAATATAAATAATATACTTTATTATAAAGTTGACAAACAACACACATGAATGTTAAAATGTACAAAGTGCAAAAAATGGGGCTTATTTATGAAAGCATGAATCTCTATTATGCACAGCTTATTTTAAAAAGGCATTTATCAAATTTAACATGGCAGCACCACTTCTCCCCTGCTTGTGTGTCCCTTTTGGTCTTCTTGTCTTTTGTGTATGTTTACATATTTCATTTATGTTTCTATTTTTTACCCAGGACCCTCATTCCCTTCTCATCCCACCAAAAGTCTTCCCTGATCAAAAATAATGAAACAAAACAAATTCACACCTTGGTTGTATCTGAAAATGTACATTTTTCTTCATCTAAACTGGCAAAAATGCTTTACCATCAGTGTGGTGGACTAGTGATTCAGCACTTCATTGATTTTCATTGATTGACTTTTTTGAAAGCTAAGTTGGTTTCCTTTATGATAATATAGTTACTGCATTAACTGCTTGCTTGGTTCAGTTCTCTTCACCCTTCATCAGTTCATACAAGTCTTCAGGAACTGTTTTTAATTTTTTCTTTGTAATCCCAATGCATAATAGAATGCCTCAGATGTTGAATGAGTTGCCAAGTTCAGACTTTCTATGTACACAAGCAGTAATGCAATTCTTAAACCATGCCTTATCCAGATTCTGGTTTTCAGCTTTCAGGTAATCCAATACCCTGGACTAGAAGAAAACTGGACACTAAAATAACAACATTCAGAGCAGGTGGGAGCCTTAATGATTATTTAATTCAAGTCCCTGTTTTTATAGAAGAAAGCAGTCAAATATCAAGACCAAGTTATCTGCCACTCAGACAGAACTAGGATCCCAGAGCTAAGAATCAATCGTGTTCTTCATCCTCTAAAGCAAAAATGCTACCAGTCTCTCTGTTTTCAGAATATACTTACTGGAAATTCTTTCTATTTTACTTTTCACCCCCTTTTCCAAATTTCAGACTTTAGAGAAAACATGAAAAACTACAGAAATATATTTTAATTTGGAATAAACAAAATTACAAATTTTCCTTTTTTTCCCCTCTCAAAGTAATGAATGTAATAACTACAGTGACAGTGATGGGAATATTGAAAGAGATGTCTTTTTAATGACTGTCTTTTCTCAGACTATTTAGATTAAACAAATTTTTATATATGAAGACAGTATTTGCGATGGTAAACATAATTGCCACAATTCCAAGGATCACTCCAATAGTGATCACTTTTCTGGTACTAGTACCAATGGAGACACAATCATAAGGAACATTATGATCATGAATGACTTTACAATATTGAAAAAAGCCAAAAACAAACACTTCAACACCTGGCAAAATCTTAGAATATATTAAAGCTTCTTAAACTGTAGGATGTGACTACATATGGAGGTCACATAATTGAATATGGGGGTTGTGAAAAATTTAGCAACAGTAAAAATATATCAGATATTTTACCAAAGTTTAATTCTTTATTAAAGAATTATTAAAATTGGACATGTCATCACCCATATTCCAATGTGTTTAGGTCTATGAGTTATTATTCAAGTTTCATTCACTTAGGGGATTAGTTTTAGTTATATAGATAGATGCTTTTTCTCCCTTACTAGATTGAAAATTGCCAGAGGTCAGAGGCTTTGTCTTATTCATCTTTGTAACATCCAGTACTAGATGGTCAATTTATAGCTTTAGATGTTTAGAAAATGCAGTCATTTTTTTCTGCCTCATTGGCCAGAATGGCCAGGTTGTGAAAAAGCTAGACCATTGCACTAATACACATGGAATGTTAAATGGCCTGGAAGATCTCTGATATTTTGTGTAGCTACTATTATTGAAGTTTTATATTAGGATATTGAGAAGAGATGAATACCATAACAAGTAATTGGCTTAGTAACTGCATCAATGGATAGAGTGTCAACATCCATAGGATCAAAGAGGCATTAAAGCATTTAAGGACATAATATAAGCAAAGAAATGTATTTTATTTCTTCTCTTTTTTTTATCAAATTGATTGATAGAGGAATTAACCTTAATAATAAGACCATGGCCTGAAGGAAATCATAAAGGATAAGTAATATGCATACATAATAAATGTATCTTTTAGGAGTGAAAGAAGGCAAGAAACATTGGTGAATGCCTTTCAACTCTTTTTTTTTTTTCCTGTGTTGTTAAATTCAATTTCCATGGAATTTGGACTACTCTGAACTCAAAGAGGAAACATCATGAGTAACACTTCTTATTTCTCTAAACTTCCACTTAGGTCATCCAAAATTTTATTAATTGAACTCATCCATCAAGCAATATAAATAAAATAAATACAATTTATTGCTTTATTTTTGCTTGACTAATTGTGACATAATTAAAAACTTCTATACTTCATCCCAGAAATCATTTTTAAGAAATGAAAAACAGAAATAATTTTCTACTTTTGTTGCTTTCAACCTCTTCCACATTGGAACTGGTTAATATTTAAATAAAATATAGCAGCAGTACTTAGTAAAAATAGATAAAGAGTTTTGTGTTTTTGTGAGGTTGAGTGCCCATAGGTAAGTCACATGTGAATGTTTCTGTTCATACTTATAATCATGCATGGTAGTAGCATGGCAACTTTGTTTATATGTTTATATGGCAATCATTAAAAATAGTTATGATGCATCTACCATGGGCAAGACAATGCTGAGACAAAAACAGAACCATCCCTACCTTTAAGCAATTTACATTCAAGATGGAAAAACAATGATGTGGTTTCTCCAGCCATAAAAATAGCCAATTGATATTAACAAATGGGAAACTCAAATGACAGGATAAAATCTTTGCTCAGTGGATAATCTAGAAAAAGACAATGGATGGAATAATTTTCTAGATGAAATATATTTGTGCTTAAGACAAATGAAGCTGTCTCTTAGATTGGTTCCACGTAAGAAAGGGAGAGATTAGACAAATTAATGAACAGAGGTATAAGTTTAAATTATTTGTGGGTGGAATGGAATTTTAAAAGCCAATTTAATTTTGCTTTCCATTTAAATTATTGATGAGGACATAATTATTAATGTCATTGCCCTTTAACTAGCCTCTACACTTGCTAACATTTATGTGGCACTTTAAAAATTGCTAGATGCTTTAATTATGTCATTTGATGCTCACAATAACCCTGAGGCAGGGGCTATCATGATTCCCATTTTATTGATGAGATAACTAAGGCTGAGAAAAATTAAATAACTTGCCCAGACAAAACAGCTAGGATATTTGTAAGGTAAGGTTTGAACTCATGTCTTTCAGACTCCAGATATAATGTCCTATCCACTGAATCCTGACATAATCTGGAAAGAGTATCAATTTTTGTAAAGGAAAGAAAATTTACACGAACATATTTTTCTGAAAAAAAATGAGGAAGAATTGAGTTGAAGAGCTACATTATGGTCCTGCAATTCCCTTACTGTTCTGTGCTAGATCTGCAGGAAAAAGTATACTTAAGGGAATACATAAGTAAGTATACTTAAGTGATAGGTATGAAAGATACCATAGCTCTCCTTTATCCTTAGCTTGCATATTGATTAGTGGGATTCTTTTTGAGATAGCAATTTAACCTCTGCCTCATTCTTCTCACCCTCAACATGAGAGTCAACTATGCCTTCTTGGGGTACAAATATGTGGAGAGAACTAATGAGTGTGAGTGGGAAGTGCTTTGAGTTCCTTGGAGATAAGTGTGTTATAAATATAAGCTGTTATTAAAGGCTGAGCTCTGGTTTTAGCTTATGCATTTCAGGAGTTAGTGGGTGGGCAGCAGCCCACTTGTACAACCCTGCCATAGAGCATCTTGGGAAGGGGTGTAGTTCTCCTGGCACTCCCCTCAGCCTGCTGTGGCTCAGTTCCATTGTTTTCCATTTTCTTACTTTCTCAAGGATATTATCCTCCCCAGCTCTCAGTTAAGGTCAATTCCCAGCGAGGGAAACAATCAGGGAGGAAATCTCAGAAGAACAGATCAAAGTAGCAATTTTCGTAAAAATAGCTGGAGTTAGCCAGTGATCAAATGGCTTTTCAGCTCTTGCCTTGCACACACTCATTACTGTACTTTTCTCCCACACACTCTACCAGTGCAAAAGTGTCTGTCAGCTGGCACTGAGGTGTTATTTTTCTTTCCTGGGGCACTCTTAAAAGTACCTGATCTTGCCTTTTCTTCATCTTGCTTTGATCTCGGTCATAAACCCAATCGATTCCATTTTCTGCTCAAAATCTTGACTTTGTCATCCAAATATTTAGTATAAATATAATTTCTGCATTTCTGAAGCAGCAAATGGATTTGACAAGAGTTTTGAAGATCATATATTTGTTAGATGAAGAGTTAAAAGGGACCATAAAATTTATCTAGTTCAACACCTTCCATTGCACATGAGGTACTGAAGCCCAGATAAGTCAAATAATTTACAAAAGTCATTCAGGAAATAAGTAATGGACACTCTTCTATCTCCAAATTCAGCATCCTTTTCACTAGAATGAAGAGCAATTGTGACAGTATAAATGATTGGACTTGGTACTTTGGTGAGAGGCTCCAATTCCCATTCTCCTTTCTGATATTGATGCATATGCAACTATCCATATATACAAAGATTTCATTCAAAGCTTTAAACTTCACTATAAGAGAAATTTTTAATTTTCAAAAATAAGAAATAAAACTATATACATATAAATGAAAGATATCATTTTATACATACATATATATAATGATTTCTTATCTGTGGACGATAAATCTTTCACATATATATATGTACATGTGTATAACTATATATATAACTATATATATATATACATATATATATATGTAGTGATTCAAAAGCTCCATGGAACTTTGTTAGATTTAAATAATAATTGATTTAATAAGAGCTAGAATGAGTCATATGTATAGCATAGTCTAATCTCTCCATTTTACATATCAGAAAATTGATGTCCAAATAAAAGAGACAACTTGTCCTTGATCACAAATCTCAGAAGCATCTGAATCAGAAATATTGCCTGAATTACATTCATGCTCAAAGTTCTTCCCAGCCTATCATATACTTCTGCCTCTATTATCTAGTGAAAAAATGAATAACGTCCCTCCAAATATATGTATATATAATTGTACATTCATGTAACATATTTTATATATACCTCATACCTCTATACAGATAAATCTGTATAGAGGTATATATAAAATATGTGTTACATGAATGTATATATATATATATATATATAAAACATATTATTTACATACATTTGTGTCAAACATATCTTTGTATATTATTGTTTTTGTGTCATAAATATATTCTGACTATAGTTTTATATGTATATATAACAGATAATTATTGACATAATTATCTATATATGTACATATACATAAATAATATGTATACATGTACATATATATATAAAGTGTTGATGGTATGTGTAGAAATATAGTCATATAAGCATATTGTCATATATACATACATGATGCATGATATAATACTAATATATGTCTATACACAAATATATGCATATATGCATACATGTACAAATATCAAATACATTTACAAATAAATCCATTTAAACATGCTGTTGATAAGCTTTAAAATTGAAGATAATTTTATTTAGGAACAAGTATTTTTAAAAAATGTTTATCTGCTGAAGAAAACTCGTACTTGTTTCAGAATAAAGTAGTAAAATGTCATCTCTAATCCCATTCTGGAGAGGAAACAAACTAGCCACTGCCTTGCTATTTACCTTTAACCTTATGTTTTCACAAATTCTAGCATATTTTATTTTGTTCCCTTCTCTGATCTTGAGGTCATATATCTAAAACTTCTTTTAAATCTGGATGGAATATTTAGATATTATCAAGAGAAATTTAGGCTTGAAAGTTTATCCTGTCCTCATTAGGAAAGAATCAAAAGGTTTCCACATGTGAGAGAGAGATAGAAACATCCTATTAAATAACCTGCTTTATAAGGTATGAATGGTGTAGTCTGGAGAGAATTCAGACCAGGTTCTTTGATGTGCCATGAAGTTGAGAACAGCAAATTCACTATCAGTGATAAGACCAAAGACATGATTATAAAAATAAAGATAGGTGATTTTTCTGTTTCATGATTAAACTTTATGTTTTAAGTTTGGCAATTGTTTGCCATAGTATAAATCTGTATTTTATTTATCCATTAAATAGAATCAATGAATTGATATGAATACATGTTCCC
Source organism: Myrmecobius fasciatus (assembly GCA_023553655.1). Lineage (NCBI taxonomy): Eukaryota > Metazoa > Chordata > Mammalia > Dasyuromorphia > Myrmecobiidae > Myrmecobius > Myrmecobius fasciatus. The sequence continues at coordinate 46,122 of JAJPUD010005660.1, read as the reverse complement.
CTCACTGTAAAGGAAACCACTCATTACTATAAGTATAAACCTAGTAAGCAATTGGTTTTTGTATACATGTAACAAACACCTAGACTTTTTTTTTTTAATGTCACCCATTGGAGTCAATAAATTGATCAACAAACATTTATTAAGTACCGATTATTTGTCAAGCACTGCACTAGCTTCTGGGAATATAAAAACAAAGGTGAAATAATCCCTTCAAAATGTTTACATTTTCTTGACATATACAACATTTATGTATAAAGTTTTTTTTTAATTGAAGCTTTTTATTTTTAAAACATATACAGAGTTTTCAACATTCACCCTTGTAAAATTTTGTGTTTCAAATTTTTTCCCTCTCTTCCTCCCATCCCCCAGATGGCAAGTAATCTATGTTTAACATGTGCAATTCTTCCATACACACACACACACACACATATACATATATATATATTCACAATTATCATGCTGCACAAGAAAAATCAGATCAAAAAAGGAAAAAAATGAGAAAGAAAATAAAATACAAGAAAACAACAACAAAAAAGTGGAAAATGCTATGTTGTGATCCACACTCAGTCCCCACAGTCCTCTCTCTCTGGGTACAAATGGCTCTCTTCATCTATGTATAATGTTCTAAGCAAAATAAATAGAACACATTTTTTAGGGATTTTTCGGATTAGCAACACAAAGGATGAAGGAAGGTTTCCTGTAAAAGGTGGTGTGTGAGCTGAGTTCTGAAAGACAACAAGAACTAAGAGTAGGACATTTGTAGGGAATGCAATGCAGAAATGAAAGAATGGCCTGGGCAAAGGGAGGAAGATTTTAAGCCTGAAGAACAAAAAGAAGGCTACTTTGGTTGATTGTCCAGTATATGCAGAGAAACAGAAAAGCCAAGGAGTCAAGGAAGTCAATTTTTATTTCATTTAATCAAGAAAACTTTACTGGTTACCCATTCCTCCTTCCACCATGGCATCTCAAATGGAGAAATATTTGATTAGAACGGGGTGAATTTAATCATGCTGCTTATTTTACATATGGAAAGTTGAAAGAAGTGATTTTTTGAAATGCTTTCTTAATTTTGTGAAAAGAATTTAGTTAGGAGAAAAGTTTTAGACAATGATATTCAATACAAGGGCAGAATTTGGAAAAGCTGCAGCAAATCTGAAGGCTTTATCAATTTGCAGATGTCCAAAATAATTAGTGGCAGTAGAATCTAGGAAATAAGAAATATTTCATTATCTTCAGACTCATTACAACAGATACCCACTTTCTAGATGGGAAGTCTAAAGAAAAGTTTAAGATAAAGATAAGTTAAGTGATAATCTCTGACAATTTTGAAAGAAATATGTACCAAGTTTTTAGCTTGAACCTGGGGTCTTAATGATGACAACTTTTATTGTTTTGGAAAACATTCAAAACAAAACCCCGTGATAAATTTAACATGTGGCAAAATGTTTCATGTTTTATTCTCTATGTTTTAACATTATGCACTTACTTTTTACCCGAGTGAAGTTTTCTCAATAAATAAATAATAATAATAATAAAAAAAAGATAGGATCAAGGGTAATGGAGACAAGCATATCTGACATAATGAAGAAATGTGTTTGAAAATTTCAAATGTTATGTTCGAAATGACAAGTAAAAGTAGTGAAATTAACTATTGAGTCTCCCTTTACATTTCAGCAAGCAAAATTTGAGGGCACCTATTTTTTTTTCCAGTTGAAATCTGTCTTTTCTCCAAACTACTCCAAATCAGTAATCTTCAAGAAATTTATTGGAATAATGTTTTAAGACTTAAATCTTTTGTATTCACAATCTAATGGAAGATTCAATATGCAAATAACAAAGTACAAACAAGCAATATATATCATAAATTAGAAATCATCAACAGAGAGAAAGTACTAGAATTAAAAATGCTTCATGTAAAAAGTAAAATTTTAGTAGAGATTTCAAGACTGCTAAGGAAGCCAAGAGACAAAAATGAGAAGGGAAAATATTCAATAATATAAGTCAATGACAGAAATAAACACTGAGCAATGTGTCTATGGCATAAAATAAATTAGGGTGTATTAAACAGAATAGAGCAAGGATTGTTTGTGCTTGGCTGTCAACAAGATAGCGTAGAAGATTAAAAATCATAGGATCACAGGGAGTCTTTTTAAAACTTTTTGTGACATACCAGCACTTAGTACAATAGATGATTTATAAATACATGTAGCATTATTGAATTGAATAGGCATCTAAATGACATACTGGATAGAATGCCAGGCCTGGAGTCAAAAAGATTTATTTTCCTGAATTCAAATATGACCTCAGACACTTATTAGCTGTGAGACCCTGGGCAAGTCACTTAACTCTGTTTGTCTCAGTGTCTTCACCTGAGATGGATGAGAAAATGGCAAACTATTCCAGCATTTTTGCCAAGAAAATATTGAATGGGATCAAGAAGACTTGGGCATGACTGAACAATTATTGAATTGAATAGTTAGGAGATAAAGAAAGTTGGGACAAAGCAATCAGGTAAGATCAAGACTCTAGTAATAGGAGGAAGTGGAAGCAATTATTTTCTTTCTTTTTTTTAATAATTTTTTTATTTTATTTGCATAACATATGTGTGGGTAATTCTTCAACAGTAACCCTTACATAGCTTTCCGTTACAAATTTTTCCCCCAACTCCCCACCCCTCCCCTAGATGGCAGGATACCCACTACATGTTAATTATGTTAAAATATTGGCAAATCGAATATATGTATACATATTTCCAAACTTGTCATTGTTGTGCAAGAAAAATCTTGTCTACACAAACGATATATCAGATAAAGGAAACACAATGTAAGCAAACATCAATCAAGGAGTATGAGAATTTTATGTTGTGGTCCACATTTCCCATCCCTCTCTCTGGGTGTATATGGCTTTCTTCAGTGAACAATTGGAGGTGGTTTGAAACATTTCATTGTTGAAGAGACCCATGTCCATCAGAATTGATCATTATATAGTACTGCTGTTGCCGTGTATAATGATCTCCTGGTTCTGCTCATTTCACTCAGCATCAGTTCATGTAAGTCTCTCCAGGCCTCTCTGAAATCATCTTGCTGGTCATTTCTTACAGAACAATAATATTCCATAATATTCATATACCATAATTTATTCAGCCATTCTCCAATTGAAGGGCATCTATTCAATTTCCAGTTTCTAGCCACTACAAAAAGGGCTGCCACAAACATTCTTGCACATGTGGGGCCTTTTCCTTTCTTTATGATTTCTTTGGGATATAAGCCCAATAGAAATGCTGCTGGGTCAAAGGGTATGCACAGTTTGATAACTTTTTGAGCATAGCTCCAAATTGTTCTCCAGAATGGCTGTATCCGTTCACAGCTCCACCAACAATGCATCAGTGTCCCAGCTCTCCCACATCCCCTCCAACATTCATCATTAACTTTTCCTGTCATTTTAGCCAATCTGACAGGTGTGAAGTGGTATCTCAGGGTTGTCTTGATTTGCATTTCTCTGATCAATAGTGATTTGGAGCACCTTTTCATATGACTATAAATAGTTTTACTTTCATCCTCTGAAAGTTGTCTGTTCATATCCTTTGACCATTTATTGATTGGAGAATGGCTTGAATTTTTATAAATATGAGACAATTCTCTATATATTTTAGAGATGAGACCTTTATCAGAACCCTTAAATGTAAAGATGATTTCCCAATTTATTGCTTCCCTCCTAATCTTGTCTGCATTGATTTTGTTTGTACAAAAACTTTTTAACTTAATATAGTCAAAGTTGTCTATCTGGTTTTCAATTAAGAGTTCCAGTTCTTCTTTGGACATAAATTTATTCCATCTCCATAGGTCTGAGAGATAAACTATATTACATTCCTCTAATTTACTTATAGTATCACTCTTTATATCCAGATCATGAACCCATTTAGATCTTATCTTGGCATGTGGTGTTAGATGTGGGTCAAGCCCTAATTTCTTCCACACTAGTTTCCAGTTTTCCCAGCAGTTTTTGTCAAATAGTGAATACTTATCCCAAAAGCTGGGGTCTTTGGGTTTATCAAAAACCAAATTGGGAAGCAATTATTTTCAATGTCATTCTCCTTTATTAGTGGTATAACAAATGTCCTGTCTGGAATCATAGAATGAAAGGAGGCCAGTAACCATTTGCTTCTCTTAAAAGTCAGCAGTGTCACATTGTGGGTAAGGGGCCAGTGAGGCTAGAAAGGTTTGTGCTGTGCTGCAGTTTGTAAGTTCAGGAGAGTAAAAATTCTTTTGAAGTATTCTTTCAAGGAGTGTAGCATTTTACAATTCAATCTCAACAAATTAGAGAGAAAAAGTTGATTCTCCAGTGGCTACTCTATCATTTTTACTCTCAACTGTTAAATAGTTTGAAGGCAACTTAAATCACAGTGCAAAGTGATCAAAGAGTTTCTCTGTGACATTTCAACAAAGGGAAAAGGTGTATATTTATCTCCATGGGAAGTGAGTTTCTGGAAAACACATATATCCTGAATTTTCATCATTAAGTTGACAAAAAAAGAGTTTGTTAAGTTGATCATGGATTCCCCTCTTCAACTCCCTGCTTTAAATAAAATTGGTTAGACTGCAGTCCCTGTATTGCCAATATTAGCTATATACCAGTTAATAAAACGGCAATACCTTGACCTATAGAACTCTGTAAGATAAGTTTTTTTCCTTATTTGCTTCCTTTTTAAAACTAGGAAACTAATCAATCAACCTATTATGCACCTAGGTACATACTCTCTATATATATGCTATAAACTGATTTTGTATTAATTTATCTTGGAAAAATGATTATAGAAAACCAAGAAGGGATAAGTGAAATAATACTTTAATCTCTGGTTTCTTCATTATTGATAGTTCTTCCACTGACCCACAGTGCTACATCTTCACATATTCTTATGTTGGATAATTCTTGTACATGTCTTGTCATATTCCCTCACCATAATGTCTATGGAGGTTTTCTACTTCTTTTGACATTTCCGAGGTACTAACATCTAGTTACATCATCAAACCATCTAAATTTTCAGTCATCTTCTTTATAATGATGTGAGGCCTTCAAAAGTGGATGTCACTTAACTTGCCTTGGACATTAATTTCTGCTTTGAAGAAAGTATATGGTCTATATCATCTCTAATATTCTTTCTAGGTTTAAGATTTTATGTTATCTTTCCCTCTATTTCCTTCATATGTAATCGGTGGAAGTGTATCAGAAGCCATCTGATAATTGATTTCCCTCTTCTCCAGCCCACTTGTAAAAATGATAATATAAGGTACCCATCAGATATAAGTCTAAAGCTTAAACATTTTAAAGTAGGATTTAAAAGGAAATTAGATATTGGTTGGGGCAGTCCCATCTCACAGTGGTTAGAGTGGTAGCTCTGGAGTCAGGAGGACTTGAGTTCAAATTAAGTCTCACTTAGTTGTGTGACAATGGACAAGTCCCTTAATCTATTTGCCTCAAGATTTTCTTCTGTAAAATGATCTGGGGAAGGGAATGGCAAACTGTTCCAGTATTTTATACAAGAAAACCCCAAATGAAGTCATGAAGAGTTGGAAACAACCAAATAACAACAAAGACACTAGCTAGCCTAAATTTTGGTCACCTTTGGTGCTCCTTTAAAAAGCAATCCAGAATATCTTAAAATCACTTTTATCATTATTCAGAAATAATGTGGAGGATATTTCTTTCTCCTCTACAGCTCCTAATATTAGGTAAAGTACAGTTGTGAGTGGAATGAGCTGGTGAGAAGTGAAAGGAAAGGCTGAGATAAGGGCTATTCACTTGATGGGATGATCCTGCTCTGGGATTACCACTGTGGCAGATAGAATAGATCTCAAGAAATAAAAACCTGAAGGAATAGAACTGAGGAGGACTTTGATGTCTTAGAGTAAGGATTCATTCTCTTTCAAAAGGAGCACAGAAGTATCCTAACCTATGATTACCACTAAGAGAGGAGCTACAGGTAATGGCTACCCAGTGAGGAGAAAACAAACATGAACCAGCTCTCAACACCAAATTGTTAAATTTTCAAAATGAATATCTATACTTTGGGAATTAACAAATGCTATAAAGAAGGGCTTGACATTATTTGCTTGATTATTGAGACTTAATAGTGAAAGAAAAATTTATAATGCAGAATAAACTTAAAAGTTTATCATGAGTATATTTTTTGTTATTCAGAGACCCAGTATAAACATTCTCCTGCACACCATTTGAAACAAGTTTAGGCAATCAATCTGGATACCCCACCCACAGACACTTTGCCTCCTTTAAGGAATAAACCCAGTCTAGCAGCAGAATGTTCTACCTATTTATTACAGATGACATGACCAGCAAGAAGCAATTGGAGAATAGCATGGAAAGACAAGTCTGACCCCTGAAGCACTAGAAATATTTATATCTTCTAGAACTGGGAGTGTCTGAGCCCTGTATCAATGAGAACCTTCATCATATATACATTTTAAATATGTCTCCACTAGAATGCTTTCTGTGTGTTTCTATTATTCTCATTGATACAGCTTGTAATTGTGGGAAACTGGAGCCCAGATTTATGGCCAAAAAAGTCTTTGTTATTTAATAGTGCGGAGGGGAGGGAATCATCATTTATATAACACCCACTCTGTACCAGCCACTATGTAAAGAATTTTTTTTTAACTTATGTTATCTGATTTGATCTTCACAACAACCCTGGGACTTTTATTATTCCCTTTAATAGTTGAGGAAACTGAGATTAAATGACTCTCTCAAGATCACATAACTAGTAAGTACTGCAGGCTAGATTTGAACCTAGACTACTCTACTTCCAACTCCAATGCTCTCTCCTCTAGGCCACCAGTTGCCTATTGTTAATTCTATGCTGTTTTAGAAAATGCCTTTTTTTTATAGTTGTACTTCTGGTCAGACCATTAAAGATAAATGTAGAAGCTAGTGAAACAGCAGGGTACCTTGAACCTGTAATAATGTTCCCCAGGGGGAAACAACCTCAAAGTTCAAGTTGTGTATGTGGGGGAGTTCCCTCAGATATTATACACTTCAAATGGTTTTATCCTGCCAAAGCCTGCTTTCATGTGTTTTTCTATTGCAAATTTCATGAACTCTACTTAACAGTTTTTACAAACTATCTATAAAAACCAGTGCAAACATGATACTCCTTATATTTGGCTAAGAATTATGTCTTTGATTGATAAGGCTTAGTTAAATACTAGAATCATGGAGTGAAAATTTTAAAGTTGGAATGAACTTTATTTTAAGTGTGAGGAAACAGATGCAGAGAATTTAAATAATGTGCCCAAGGTCCCATAGGGGAAAAAATGGTAAAACAGGAACTAGAAACTGGGTTGCCATATTAGTGATATCATAAGAGTGGTTAATTATCAGAACAGTGACTGGTCCTCTCTTCTGGACTACATAGTAGTAATAATGCATCAGGTAAAAGTAATTAGCAAATTCATGTGTTTTTCTTCTCTTTACACTAAATGTCAAAAAACTACTTAAGTTCAAGGACCATCCCCCATAACCCATGTTCAGTTTGTTTTTATTCTTGGTTTTGCTTTGTTGTTGTTCTGTTTTCTGTTCTTTTCTTTTCCTTATAGAAAGTGTTCTATGCCTGACTGATGCCAAAGCTCTGTTTAACTCAGTTTCCTCAATTGTAAAAAGGGGATAATAATAATTCCTACCTCACAGGGATATAGTGAGGAACAAATTAATATCAGTAAGGCATTAGTGAAATGAGTGCAACAAAAACGAAACACTTTCAAATCATTCAGCACTTAACAAAAAAAAAAATTTACTTAGTCATAGGAGAAAAAATCTATTCAAAAGGGAAAAACAATGAGGACACCATGGGTTGAGTCAGTTGAGTGGATACAAGCATTTTAAACAGCTTGCTGGTATTCATAAATGCTAATTTGTACTTAGAGGATGAGGGAGTGATGGAAATAATGTACTTAATTCCCAAAACTAACCAAATAGTGTGGCACTTCAGTACTTTTAAAGGAAAAAATTGCTTAGTTTGCATGGAGAAGGAGAAGAGTTAATCTATTGCCCAGTCACAGGACAGATATATACTAAATTAAACATATTTGTCATCATGAGCAATAAAATAAATTTATCATATATTTGACTAGGAATAGGACTATATCCTTTGCTCATGGAAACATATTTTTAACTAGCCCACTCAGATAATGTTCATAATTTTTCATTAAACATCTACAATAACAAAATGAATCCAAAAACACTTGGATTCAAGAAGACCTCAGTTCAAATCTGGGCACTGATATTTACTAACTCTGTGACCTTAAGAAAGTCACCTAACCTCTTTTGAACTCCATTTTTTTATGTATAAAAGAAGAATGATTACCCCCAATCTCACAGGGATGATGAGAAAATAAAATGATATAACATTCAGAGTGCTTTGTAAACCTTAAAGAACTTAATGAATGGTAGCTATTATAGTAATAGCAACAGCTCCATACAAACAATTCTAGATACATGGTTGTTTGTCCTTTAAATCCCCAAACTTCTTTTTCATTTTTTATTGTTGTCGTTTGTGAAACCCTTGGCAGTGGATCAGAAGATATGTATCCTTTTTCTTTTAAAATACAATTAAAATGTTATGTAGTAATGATAGTAGGTTAGATATTAGTGTTTCTTGATATTATTTAGTTATTAGTGTATTTGTGAGAAGTATACAAATCAGAGTGCATTATCTCTTGCTTGCCTCTTGAAAAAGAAAAAAAAATTAAATACTACCTACTATATTATTTACTCCCTTAGCAGAAAAAATCATTCAATAAGCATTTGTCACAGACACACTGATGTGAGAGAAAGAGAATACGATCAATAACCTTTAACTGATGTCACAGAGTCATCTTTATGATAATTTTTTTTAATTAGATGAGTCATTTGTGATACTGGGCATAATATAAACTTAGACAAGGTGATATACTAGACATAATTTTCTTCAGTTTTTTAAGCTGGAGTTCTTAAGATTTACTACTTCCTTATGAAATTCTCTTGACTTCCATGACAGCCTGAAATGACAGATTCCCTAAGAGATAAATTATTAATTCAAGGCTGAAACAAAAGTCTCCTCCAAAGTTGTTTTTACTCTAAAATAAACTATTACATTCATTGACTGTATAAGTGTGTTTTTGACTTTTAAGAATCATTCAATTGAGTATTTTATTTGAACATCATTAATTATTTCATTCTTGTAGAATGGTTGTAGTTTACTTGCACTGATTTAGGGTTCTAGAATTTTATAATTGGAAGAGGCCTTGCAGGATGAAATGAGATAACATATGTAAAATGTTTTGCAAATTTTAAAATGCTATATAAATGTTATTATTATTACTAGTAGTAATAGTAGTAGTAGTAGTATTTTATGTCATAAGAAAACCTATGAATTTGGATATTCTTCATTTTTCACTTGCTTCCATGATTTTGAGATTTCTCTGATTGACTTCTCTACCAAGCCCTGGGAAACTCAGTCTTAGAATAAGCTTCTTACCAACCTATAAAATCTTCTTATCTTTGAACTTCACCTCATCACTGTCCTTTCTTATTGGAAGGTAGGATTGATTGATGTTGTTGCTAATTATTTCTGTGTTTGTAGTATTTGTGTAAGACAAGCTCATCACTTCTAATCTTATCACCACCTTGCTAGATGAAGCTTGACTGACAAGACTTCCCTCAGTCTACTTTCTACCTTGATTGGATGACTGGAAGATGGAGGATCAAACTTATTTCAATGACTTCCTTTATGGAAGGCACTGAACTTTTAACTACTCCATTCTATATCTGCTGCTTTGCCTGATTTCAACTCCATGGAATAAGAAACCTCCCTTTTATGTTTATCTCCCTTCCCCACTTCCGTCCTCCTTTCCTTCCTCCTTTTTTGTTATCTCTTCTGCTTCCCTCCCCTCCCATTAGATTATGAGCTCCTAGAGATCAGGGTTTTCTTTTCATTTATCCTTCATGTTCAGCATAATGCCTAATAGATAGTAGGCACTTAGTAAATACTTATTGGATCATTTTCAAAGTGAGTTAAGATAATAACCTTTTCCATTTGTTTATTGTATTCTAGTTTGCTGACATAGCCATGTTTGTATAGTATTACTATATTTCCATATCAGTTTCTTCATAGGTCTTACTCTGATCATAAAAATATGGTTGATGAAATAGACAAGAATGAACCATTCCATTCATTTAGCTTTGTTTGGTTCATTTGCACATGATGGGGTGGGGAAAGTGGTCATATTTACTCTTGTCTTACAGAGAATCTTCAGATGGCAATATGATCTAAACCGCACTAACTTTTTAAAATCCAGTTTCATTTTTTCCTCCATATAGATGTATAATTTAGTCAACAAATAGTATTTTCACATAAATAATGAGTTGTCTTAGGTATATATTGACAACAGTCCTAGTTAAAAAAAAAAAAAAACCTTGTCATTAACACTACTCTTAACTGTGCAAAGATAATATGTCCTACATGCCTTGCAGAGTTTTAGAACTTTTAGAAAACAACCATAAATCAATGAGATGCCAAAGGAGGGAGTTTAAAATAGCATGAAGTCTGAAAGTCATGCTCTTCAAAAAAGTAGCCAAAGAAGTATAAAGATTTTAACCAGGAGAACATAACTCTAGAGGGAGTCATAATAACAGTGTTCAAATAGTAAAAGATTGTCATTGAAAAGTGGAAATAGATTTTTTAACTTTCTTCAGAGAACAAAATTAGGAATAATAGATAGAAGTTACATGAAAACAGTTTTTATTTCAATGTGAGAATAAAAGTTTGCCATCAATTGGGTCAGACCAACAATGAAATAGATCTCATTTGGCATGACATAAGATTTGGGAATTACAAAGTGAGGGGAAAAGATAAAATATACACTTCTATAGAGCACTATGCTAAATATATTACAAATATTATTTCAATTGAACCTCACAACAATACTGTGAGGTGGATGTTATTATTTTCAGAAGGTAGCTTATTTTTGGTAGTTTTTATTTTTTATTTCTTTCACTTTCTACTTTTCAGTACTTCAAAGGAAGTTTTTCAGTTGTTTGGATGATATCCAAAGCATGAAAAATTATATGATGATAATAGATATCAATTATGCTGTAAGTTGAGTCTGTATTGGGCTGAAGATAAGAATAACTTTTATTAAATTCTTAAGATTTTATGGCTCTATTACACTAAATATTTTAGATATTCCTAGATGACTAGTTTAAGTAATATTCACATTATTTCTAGTTATAATAAATTTTAGCACTTGGTGGTTACAATATTTTTTTATCTACATTACTTTGCTCAAGTGCTTTAGACCAGGGCTTCTTAACTTTTTTCCACTCACAACCCCTTTTTCACTGAACAAATGGTTGCATGATCCAAGGTGCATAGGTGTATAGTTATATAAAATAAATGTACAAGTCAAACATTTACTGATAATATGTCATAATTTTGTCATCCCTACATTCAGTTACAATTCTGTGGTAGCTATACATAGTTAAAGAAGATGGGTTTGAGACTACAGAATCAGAGGAATGTGTGTGTGTGTGTGTGTGTGTGTGTGTGTGTTTGTGTGTGTGTGAGTGACTGTGAATGTTACAATACAATTTTCTCATGTGAATGTGTTGATTGAGATAAACAAAACAATGAAATTTCGTTAACCAAATAAAGTTACAACTTGATTGGAGGAACCAAATGACTGGGTAAATTTTATGACTGTCATTTCAAGTAAAGAATTTTTATTTTGTTTCAAGGCCAAGGTGCATAAATTGACCAAAACTCCATTAGTAAGAATGTCAGAGAAAAACATTGCCCCACCTTTGCCCCCCAAAGGTTAAAAGTGAAATTCTAAAATTTGTAAGTAAAGCATAATCATACAAAAATCATGCTTAATAATAGGTCACATTAAATGACCATATCAATATTAATATATAAATGCATAATGATGTATATATATAATAGCTCTTTTTATGATGGCAAAGAATTGGAAATTGAGGAGATGCCCATCAGTTGGAGAGTGGCTAAACAAGTACTGGTATATGAATGTAATGGCATATTATTTTGCTATGAGAAATGATAAGCACGTTGATTTCAGAAAAAAATATGAAATATTTCCTTGAATTGATACTGAATGAAGTGAGTAGAACCAGGAGAACATTGAACATAGCATTTGTAACATTGTGTGATGAACAACTATGATTGAATTAGCCCTTCTCAGCAATGCAAAGATCCAAAACAATTCCAGAAGATTCATGATGGAAAATGCTATTCACATCCATAGAAAGACCTGATGAAGTTTGAATATAGATCAAAGCATTCAGTTTTTTCTTATTTTGGATGTTTTATACATGTTTTTTCCCCCAATTTCTTGATTCTTCTTTCACAACATGACTAATATGGAAATATGATGTTATACATAAGTATGTACAAATTATATTAGATTGCTTATCATCTTAGGGAGAGGAAAGGAGGAAAAGAGAGAGGGGAATTTTTTTTTAAATGAATGTTAATTTAATTGATGTTAAGTAGAGTGGAACCAAGAGAATATTGTACACAGCAACAAAATTATATGATAATCAATTATGATAGATGTAGCTCTTTTCTTTTTTTTAATTTTTAATTTTTATTTTTTTTATTAACACTTTTTATTTGGAAAACATGTATGGGTAATTCCTCAACATTAACCCTTACAAAGCTTTCTGTTACAAATTTTTCCCCCCTACTCCTCACCCCTCCCCTAGGTGGCAGGATATCCACTACATGTTAATTATGTTAGAATACTTAAGAAATCAAATATATGTATAGTTATTTCCACACATCATTTTTTGTGCAGGAAAAATCGTATCTACAAGAAAGAATAATCAGATAAAGGAAATACAATGCAAGCAAATATCAATAGAGAAAATGAAAATGTTATGTTGTGGTCCACATTTCACATCCCTCTCTCTGGGTGTATGTGGCTCTCTTCACTGAACAACTGGAACTGGTTTGAAGCATTTCATTGTTGAAGAGAGCCATGTCCATCAGAATTGATCATTATATAGTATTGTTGTTGCCGTGAATAATGATCTCCTGGTTCTGCTCACTTCACTCAGCATCAGTTCATGCAAGTCTCTCCAGGCCTCTCTGAAATCGTCCTGCTGGTCATTTCTTACAGAAAAATAATATTCCATAACATTCATATACAATAATTTATTCAGCCACTCTCCAAATGATGGGCATCCATTCAGTTTCCAGTTTCTAGCCACTACAAAAAGAGCTGCCGCAAACATTCTTGTACATGTGGGGCCCTTTCCTTCTTTTATGTAGGTAGATGTGGCTCTTTTCAACAGTGAGATGATTCAGGCCAGTTCCAATAGTCTTGTGATGAAGAGACTTTGCACCCAGAGAGAGGACTGTGGAGACTGAGTATAAATTGTGTTAACAGTATTTTTATTTTGTTGTTGTTGTTGTTGTTTGCTTGCATTTTGTTTTCTTTCTTATTTTTTTCCCTTTTGGATCTTATTTTACTTGTGTAGTATGATAATTGTAGAAATATGTATAGAAGAATTGCATATGTTTAACTTATATTGGATTAATTGCCATTTAGGGAAGGGGTAGAGGGAAGTGAAGGAGAAAAAAAATTGGAATACAAGGTTTTGCAAAAATGAATGTTGAAATGACAAGTTTGGAAATTTGTATACATATATTCGATTTACCAATATTTTAACATAATTAACATGTAGTGGATATCCTGCCATCTAGGGGAGGGGTGGGGAGTTGGGGGGAAAAATTTGTAACGGAAAGCTATGTAAGGGTTATTGTTGAAGAATTACCCACACATATGTTATGCAAATAAAATTTAAAAAATAAATTTAAAAAAAAATGAATGTTGAGGGGTGAAGACAAAATGGTTGAGTGCAGAAACTACTCGCTATTACCTCCTCTGACCTTCTTTCAAACCAACAGCAAGTTAAGTCTCTAAACTGGTTTTGGAGTCAAAGCACCCCCAAATATTTGGAGTACAACACATTCCCAGAAGTTACCTTGTAAGAGCTTCAGAACAGATCTGTTTTAATCAGGCAGGGGGATAGTCTGCTGAGCCCAGATGGCAGCACGGGGAGACTGAGGCAGGAAGCTGGGTCCAGACTCAGAGCTTGGCAGTTTCTAAGCCCCTGGGAAGTTTCTGTGAGGCTTTTAAGCTACTCTGTCCCAGTTGCAAGCAGGTGTTTTGGGAGATCTGCCTTTTATAAAAGATTGTAAACAACTAAGAACACCGAACCTAGCCCCAACAACTAAGAACACTGAACCTAACCCTAATTGCCCAGCTCCAGAAGTCAATCAGCAGAAATGCCCCAGGGCAAATTAAAGTAGCAGTTGCTCCTTTGCTTTAAACAGACCTCAAGCTTTAAAAAATGAATAAAAAACAAAAAAGAACTCTCATCATAGACAGCTTTTATGGAGAGAGAGAAGAACAGACCTCAGTTCCTGAGGTTCATAAAGGTAAAGCAACTCCAGAGGAGGCCACAAAAGGAGACATGAGCTAGTCCCCATTTCACAAGGCTTTCCTGGAAGACTGCTTAAATAATATTAAAAAAGACTTAGAAGAAAAGAAGGGCAAGGAAATGAGATCATTGAAAGAAGGATATAATGCACTACAAAAGAGATATGAAAAAGACACTAATTCACTAAAAAACAAAATTGGTAAAATGGAAAAATATGCAATGCACAAAAAAATTCAATTGGCCAATTACAAAAGGAACTAAAAAAGGTAAATGAAGAAAATAATACACTAAAAATTAGAATTGAACAAATGGAAATGGATGAATCAATAAGACTTCAAGAATCAGTCAAACAAAAACAAGAACAAAAACAAAAAATAGAAGAAAACATAAAATATCTCCTAGGAAGAACAACTGACCTAGAAAATAAGTCTAGAAGAGACAATATAAGGATTACTGGACTTCCTGAAAGCCATGTTGAAAAAAAAAGAACCTAGACACTATTTTACAGGAAATTATGAAAGAAAACTGCCGTGATGTTTTAGAATCAGAAAGTAGAATAGTCATTGAAAGAATTCACCAATCACCTCCTGAAAAAGACCCCAAAATTAAATCTCCAAGGAATATAGTGGCTAAATTTCAGGAATATCACACCAAGTAAAAGATATTGCAAGCAGCTAGAAACTATTCATATAGAGACAAGACATAATTAGGATTAACCAGGATCTATCAGCTTCCATCTTAAAGAAAGAAATCAGATATTCTGAAAGGCAAAGGAAATTGGATTACAGCAAAAAATAAGCTATCCAGCTAGAATGAGCATTATCCTTCAGGGAAGAAGATGAACATTTAATGACATAGGTGAATTTCAACTATTTCTAATGAAAAGACCAGATCTAGCATTGTTGGTGGAATTGTGAATGGATCCAGCCATTCTGGAGAGCAATTTGGAACTATACTCAAAAAGTGATCAAACTGTGTATACCCTTTGACTCAGCAGCATTTCTATTGGGCTTATATCCCAAAGAAATCATAAAGGAAGGAAAGGGCCCCACATGTGCAAGAATGTTTTTGGCAGCCCTTTCTGTAGTGGCTAGAAACTGGAAACTCAATGGATGCCCATCAATTGGAGAGTGGCTGAATAAATCATGGTATATGAATGTGATGGAATATTATTGTTCTGTGAGAAATGACCAGCAGGATGATTTCAGAGAGGCCTGGAGAGACTTGCATGAACTGATGCTGAGTGAAATGAGCAGAACCAGGAGGAGATCATTATTCACGGCAACAACAATACTATATGATGATCAATTCTGATGGACATGGCTCTCTTCAACAATGAAATGCTTCAAACCAGTTCCAGTTGTTCAGTGAAGAAAGCCATATACACCCAGAGAGACGGATGTGAAATGTGGACCACAACATAACATTTTCATGCTCTCGATTGATGTTTGCTTCCATTGTGTTTCCTTTTTTTCTGATTTTTCTTTCTTGTAGATTTGATTTTTCTTGCACAACAATGATGTGTGGAAATATGTATACATATATTTGATTTGTCAAGTATTTTAACATAATTAACATATAGTGGATATCCTGCCATCTAAGGGAAGGGTGGGGAGTAGGGGGAAAAATTTTTAACAGAAAGTTTGTAAGGGTTAATGTTGAAGAATTATCCATACATATATCTTGGAAATTTAAAAAAAAAAAAAGACCACATCTGAACAAAAAATTCGAACTCCAAACACAGAACGCAAGAGAAGCATAAAAAGGTAAAAAGGAAACAACTCTTGAGAACTATATTGCTATTATGAGTATCCTTAGAGAATATAGGAATGATTTGATTTTACTTTGATAATATGAAAAAGAAATTAGAAGTGGAAAGGGAATCATACTGGAAATAGAGGAAAAAGAAGGTAAAACAAGATAATAAAAAGGAGGTAAAAATAAGGTAATATCTCATGAAGAAGCAAAGAAAACAATATAACTGGGGGAAACAAGGTAGGGGCATGAGCATTGTGTGAATTTTACTCTAATCAGATTCGGCTCTAAAAGAGAATATCAGATATATTTGGTTTAATGTTAAATAACAAAGGGCAGCAGGACTTATCTCACCTCCTGAGCTTCGTGCGCATCCGGCCAAGCAGAGTGCTTGGTCACCAAGAAGAGTCAAGGCAGAGGAATGTAGATCATGGCAGTTCTTTATTCAGCCCCCATCACCTCCATTGCCGCTCCTTTTTCCCTTACCACCAGCATTGCTTATATAGTCCCTCCTCTCCTAACCTCGCTTCCTAGGCCTTGCCCCTCGTTTAGTCCCTCCTCCTAGTCTTGCCTCTGCTCATCACCTGACCCCTCCTCCTTTCCTCCTTTCCTTCCCCCACTGAGGTCACACCCTTTGTCCATAGGCCCACACTCATATCAGCAGTGTGGTTCTCAGCAACAGAACACTTCCTGGAGGGGAGCTGATTTCTAAGGCCATTTAAAACAGCCAGTCATTATAACGAAACCATTAATAGCAATCTCCAGCAAGCCCTGGGGTCTCATGTTTCTCAAGGGAATCAGAAACCACACCCTTTGATCCTCAATTCAAGGACAAGCTTCTTCCCCAAAATCTTAGCCCCTAACATATCCCCTTTTCTTTTAGACATCCTCCAACAGTTTAACAGAGAAACTTGTCCACCTTATAGGGAACTGAGAAGGAAAGGGGGAAAAGAAAGGGAAAAACTAATAGAAGGGAAAATAGAAGAATTAGGGGAAGGGGCTCTAACAGGGGGAGGAATGTTTGAGGGAGGTGGTCATCAAAAGCAAAATACTGAGGAGGGGGGAAGGAAGAAAGGGGAAAGGAAAGAGAAAACCTTTGGGTAAATAAGATGGCAAGAAATACAGAACAAGTTATTTTGACTATGAATTTGAATGGAATGAACTTTCCCATAAAACAGAAGCAGATAGCAGACTGCATTAAAAGCCAGAATCCTACAATATGATGTTTACAGGAAACACATTTAAAACATAGAGATACATACAGAGTGAAGGTAAAGGGCTGGAGCAGAATCTTTTATGCTTCAGGTGAACAAAAAAAGCAAGGGTAGCAATTCTGATCTCAGATGAAGTAAAAGCAAAGATAGACCTAATTAAAAGAGATAAGGAAGGAAACTATATTTTACTAAAGTGTATCATAGATAATGAAGCGGTATCAATACTAAACATATATGCACCAAGTGGTATAGCATCCAAATTCCTAGAGGAGAAATTAAGAGAGATGCAAGAAGAAATAGCAAAACCATACTACTAGGAGATCTCAAACTTGCTCTCTCGGAACTAGATAAATCAAACCACAAAATAAATAATAAAGAACTTAAGGAGATAAACAAAATGTCAGAAAAGTTAGGTATGATAGACCTTTGGAGAAAATTGAACAGAGACAGAAAGGAGTTTACTTTTTTCTCAGTGGTTTATGGAACTTATACAAAAATTGTCCAGGTGATAAGGCATAAAAAGCTCAAAATCAAATGCAGAAAGGCAGAAATATTAAATGCATTTTTTCAGATCATGATGCAATAAAAATCACATGCAATATAATGCCAGGAGAAAATAGACCAAAAGGTAATTGTAAATTAAATAATCTAATCCTAAAGAATGAATGGGTGAAACAGCACATCATGGACACAATCAATAATTTCATTCAGGAGAATGACAATAATGAGACAACATACAAAAATTTGTGGGATACGGACAACGCGGTTATAAGGGGCAATTTTATATCTCTAGAAGCTTACTTGCATAAAATATAGAAAAAGATCAATGAATTGGACTTACAATTAAAAAGGCTAGAAAAAGAATAAATTAAAAACCCTCAATTAAATACTAAATTGGAAATTCTGAAAATAAAAGGGGAGATTAATAAAATTGAAAATAAGAAAACTATTAAATGAATAAATAAAACTAAGAGTTGGTTTTATGAAAAAAAAAAACAACAAAATAGATAAGCCTTTAATTAATTTAATTAGAAAAAGGAAAGAAGAAAACCAAATTGTTAGTCTCAAAAATGAAAAGGGAGAACTTTCTACCAATGAAGAGGAAATTAGAACAATAATTAGAAGTTACTTTGCCCAACTTTATGCCAATAAATTTGATAATCTAAATAAAATGTAGGAATATCTACAAAAATACACATTGTCCAGGTTAACAGAAGAGGAAATAAATTATTTAAATAGCCCTATTTTAGAAAAAAGAAATACAGCAAGCTATTAATCAACTCCCTAAGAAAAAATCTTCAGGGCCAGATGGATTTACATGTGAATTCTACCAAGCAGTCAAAGAACAATTAATTCCAGTAGTATATAAAGTCTTTGAAAAATAGGGAAAGAAGGTGTTCTATCAAATTCCTTTTTTAGTATAGATATAGTGCTGATAGCTAAACCAGATAGGGTGAAAACAGAGAAAGAAAACTATACACCAATTTCCCTTATAAATATTGATGCAAAAATCTTAAATAAAATATTAGCTATGAGATTATAGAAAGTCATCCCCAGGATAATACACTATGACCAAGTAGAACTTATATCAGGAATGCAGGGTGGATTCGATATTAGGAAAACTATCAGCATAATCAACTATTTTACTAACCAAACTAACAAAAATCATATGATCACCTCAATATATGCAGAAAAAGCATTTGATAAAAATCCAACACCCATTCCTATTAAAAACACTAGAGAGTATAGGAATAAATGGGCTTTTCTTTAAAATAATGAGTAGCATCTATTTAAAACCATCAGCAAGCATCATATGTAATTGGGACAAACTAGAACCATTCCCAATAAGATCAGGAGTGATACAGGGCAGCCCACTGTTACCATTACTGTTCAATATTGTATTAAAAATGTTAGCTTTGGCAGTAAGAGAAGAAAAAGAGATAAAAGGAATTAGAGTAGGCAATGAGGAAACCAAATTATCACTCTTTGCAGATGATATGATGGTATACTTAAAGAACCCTAGAAACTCAACTAAAAAACTAAAAACAATTCACAACTTTAGCAAAGTTGCAGGATACAAAATAATTCCATATAAATTATCAGTATTTTTATATATTGCCAACAGAGTTCAGCAGCAAGAGATACAAAAAGAAATTCCAATCAAAATAACTGTTGTTAGTATAAAATATTTGGGAATTTATCTACCAAGAGAAAGTCAGGAAATATATGAACTAAACTACAAAACACCTTCCAGACAAATAAAATCAGACCTAATCAGTTGGAAAAATATCGAGTGCTCATGGGTATGCTGAGTGAATATAATAAAAATGACAATACTATCTAAATTAATCTACTTATTTAGTGCCATACCAATAAAACTTCCAAGAAATTATTTTAAAGATCTAGAAAAAATAGTAGCAAAGTTTATCTGGAAGAACAAAAGGTCAAGAATTTCATGGGAATTAATGAAAAACAAAATGTTGATGAAGGTGGCCTAGCTGTGACAGATCTAAAACTATATTATAAAACAGTGGTCATCAAAACCATTTGGTACTGACTAAGAAACAGAGTAGTTGATTGGTGCAATAGGATAGGATCACAGGACAAAATAGGCAATAAATATAGCAATCTAGTGTTTGACATACCCAAAGACCCCAGCTTTTGGGATAAGAATTCACTGTTTGATAAAAACAGCTGGGAAAATTGAAACCTCATATGGAAGAAATTAGGGCTTCACCCACACCTAACACCACATACGAAGATAAGATCTAAATGGGTTCATGATTTAGATATAAAGAGTGAAATTGTAAGTAAATTAGAGGAAAATAGGATGGTTTACCTTTCAGATCTGTGGAGAAGGAAGGAATTTGTGACCAAAGAACTGGAACTCTTAATTGAACACCAGATAGATAGCTTTGATTATATAAAGTAAAAAAGTTTTTGTACAAACAAAACTAATGCAGACAAAATTAGGAAGGAAGCAATAAATTAGGAAATCATCTTTACATTTAAGGGTTCTGATAAAGGCATCATTTCTAAAATATATAGAGAATTGTCTCATTTATCAGAATTCAAGCCACTCTCCAACTGATAAATGGTCAAAGAATATGAACAGACAATTTTTAGATAATGAAATTAAAACAATTTCTAGTTATATGAAAAGGTGCTCCAAATCACTATTGATCAGAGAAATGAAAATTAAGATAACTCTGAGGTACCACTACACACCTGTCAGATTGGCTAAAATGGCAGGAAAAGATAATGACAAATGTTGGAGGGAATGTGGGAAAACTGGGACACTGATACATTATTGGTGAAACTGTGAATGGATCCAACCATTCTGGAGAGCAGTTTGGAACTCTGCTTAAAAAGTTATCAAACTGTGCATACCCTTTGACCCAGAAGAGTTTCTATTGGGCCTATATTCCAAAGAGATCTTAAAGGAAGGAAAGGGACCCACATGTGCAAGAATGTTTGTGGCAGCCCTTTTTGTAGTGGCTAGAAACTGCAAGCTGAATGGATGCCCATCAATTGGAGAATGGCTGAATAAATTATGGTATATGAATGTTATGGGATATTATTGTTCTATAAGAAACAACCAGCAGGATGATTTCAGAGAGGCCTGTAGAGACTTGCATGAACTGATGCTGAGTGAAATGAGCAGAACCAGGAGATCATTATACATGGCAACAAGACTATATGATGATCAATTCTGATGGACATGGTTCTCTTCAATAATGAGATGTTTCAAACCAGTTCCAATTGTTTAGTGATGAAGAAAGCCATATACACCCAGGGAGAGGCTGTGTGTGGACCTCTCACACAGAGATCTCAGTATGGACCACTACATAGCATTTTCATGCTTTCTGTTGATGTTTGCTAGCATTTTGTTTTCCTTGGCAGTTTTTTTTTCTTGTAGATCCGATTCTTCTTGCATAGCAATATAACTGTATAAATATATATACATACATTCAAATCATCATATGTTTTAATATAATTAATATGTATTATACTACATTCCATCTAAGGGAGGGTGTGATTGTTGAAAAATTACTCATGCAAATGTTTCACAAATAAAAATCTTTAATAAAAAAAAAAGAAAAAAGAATGAATGTTGAAAACTACCTATGTATATGTTTTGAAAATAAAAAGCTTTATAAAACCAAAAAAAGAATGCTAAAAATTATCTTTCCATGTAATTAGAAAAAAGTATTAAATTTTTAAAAATTTAAAACATTAAAAAAGTATTGCCAGCCTCTCCATCCTTTCATTCAGTATAACTGTTGTGAGAATATTCTTTATGACATACTGAGGTATGACAAGCATTATGCTTCAAATCAGAGTATAAAATCCTGGATCTTTCTCTAGGAATCTGGATAACCTTGATCAAATCATCAAATCTCCTTGTTCATCAGTTTTCTCCTATAAATTGGAGGGATTTCATTAGGTATCCTCTTAAGTCATTGCAGTCCTCTCTGAGTCTGTTAATCCATTTCTGATTTTCTTGACAAAAATAGTGAATAATTTTCCATTTCCTTCCCATTATTTTACAGATGAGGAAAATGAAACAATCAACATTAAATAGCTTACCCAGCATCACATAGCTTCTGAGGCTTAATTTGAATTCATGAAGGTGAGTCTTCCTGATTTCAAATAGATTGTTCTATCCCCTTTGTCACCTAACTGCCACTCTAAAGTCCTTCCCACTTTCAGAGCTATGATTATTTTCTTTTTTCCACTACTATTTTATTTTTCCAAATACATACAAAGATAGTTTGTGACATTTTTTAAAATTTTGTTTTCTAATTTTTTTCTCTCCCTGCCTTACCTCCTGTCTCCCCAAGACAGCGAGCAATAGGTTAAATATGTGCAATCCTTTAAAACATATTTCTATATTTGTGATGTTATGCAAGAAAAATCAAAAAAGAAGGGAAAAAGACAAAAAGAAAACAAATAAACAAAAATGGTGAAAATATACTTCAATCCACATTCAGTCTCCTTAGTTCTCTGTCTGGATGTGATTGGCATTTTCCATCCTAAATTTATTGGAATTGCCTTGAATCATCACATTGTTGAAAAGAGCCAAGAACATCACAGTTGATATGATTCAATTTTCTTTGGTGTTGAACTGAACTTAGCCTTTTCTTTGAAACAAAATGAAGTTATATTTCAGAGAAATTTAGAAAGTGGGCAACAAAGAGGAACTAAGACCTTAACAGGTTAATGACAGATTAAATTGTTTTTCTTATTAAAATAAACCCATTCACAATATATATATATATGTATATATATATGCAGTATGGGAAATTTTAAGAACACTCAAAGCATGCTTAGTAAATGAATTCAAGTCCCCACGCTGAAAATTACTGTCTATGTGACTATCATTAAATAAGTTCCTTAACATTTCTGATCCCCAGTTTCTTGATCATTAAAATGATGGAAAAATATTGTGGTTTATAAGATTACTATGAAAAATATATTTTAAACCTTAAAGAAGCATAAAAAGTGAGTTTTACTGCAGAAATTCAAGTTCTCCTGAATACAAGCATATCTATTTATCTATCTATAGATATAGATATATACAAGCATATATATATCTATATATCAATAGATTTTTTCATGACATCATAATAAAAGGAGGACAATGTGTTATATGGATAGTAGAGCCACATATGTCATAATGGGAGAGAGTTAGCTTCAGAGTCAGAATTTTGAGTTTCAAGTTCAGTCTAAGAGACATGCTAGTTGGATGACTTGGTAAATCACATAACTTCTCAGTGATTCAGCCAATTTCCTAAACCAACTGAAATTAAATGTTAAATATATGTATATATTTTTACTATTTTTAACATATATTGAATTATGTACCATCTAAGGGAAAGAATGGTGGAAAGAGGGAAAATTGAAACACAAAGTTTTGCAAGGGTCAATGTTGAAAAATTATCGATGCATATGTTTTGCAAATAAAAAGTTTTAATTAAAAAAAAGAAATTTAGTGTTGATCAGTTTTAAGGAAGTTTCTTCATTAGAAGGTCCCTGTAACAAAGAAATCAAACTTTTCATCTAAAATATTTCTGTATGGATTTTTGTAATTTTATACTGAATTAATGGATATAAATTAAATGAGTCTAGCATGGGGTTTTGCATTCTCAGGAGGGTATTTGGTTATATTTACTTTATTAAAATGCTACTATTTCTCTTCATCTCCTTTTGGGCAATAGCCAAGTCTTAATTTTCATTTTTTCCCCCGATTTCCTAAAGTAATTTGGGTATATGTGATTTGAAATATACAGAAGAAAGCTATAAAATGCCAAGCCACTTCACAGATATAAAAAGCCAGTTGATCTTGGAATTGAAACAGAACCCAATATTTGAGGATGAGAGGATTCTGAATATTAAAGCCTTCCATTGCTTAAGGGAAGAATTAGACATAATAGAATTAGACATTGAGCTGGAAGTGTTCTTGAAGCTAAACTACTTCAACTCTCTCTTTTCCAGATAATGGTCAAGTTGCATTATATTAAATTCAAGTATATACAGATCTCCTGATGAGAAATATAGTCTTATGTGGAAAAAAATACATTTTTAAATGTTTTGGACAGTTCAATGGCTTAAATTTTGAAATTTTATAAGCATTTAAAGAATATTATATATTTTCTTTTTAATGTTGTTTTATCTGGGAAACAGCACATATTTTGCTATTTGTGAGGGGGGAGAATGAATCCTGTAATATTCTATTGTATTAATAGTTTTTCATTTTTTGACATATTCAGGATAAATTAATGTTTTGTTCTTATTGTTTTCCTAAAAAAAAATTCATTGACACCTTTTGTTTTTACATCAGTCAACATTGCTCCAAATTGGATTTTTACTTAGGATAAAAAAAAAATCAATTAAACAAAAGCACATGATACAGAATCTCTGTCTAACACTATAGAGAAGATTCTTTCTGCACAAAGGCATTGGAATGTGTTTTGTTATCCTTTTTCCAGTGCCTTTATGAGGTTTTCTGTTATGCAGAGTTAAATTTTCTTTTATTCACCTGTTCCTTCATCTTTTGTAGACATTGTGCAATTTGATTCTCTTGGTTCAGCATAGTTTACTCTTCATTAGCATATGAAAATATTTCCATAGTTCTCTGAATTCCTTACATTCATCATTACTTGCTCCATAATATTTCATTATACTCATGATATGTTATAAATTTTACAGTTTTTCATCAATTGATGGGCATCTACTTATAGTTGTTTGCTCACATAAAGGTTTCCCTGAATACTTTGATATATATCAAATCTTTTTAGGGGAAAGGGAGGAGGGAAGAGTTCTTGACTTTTGGGATGGACACATACACACACAACACACACACACACACACACACGAATGGGATTATCAATTCATTCATTTTGGAAGTTTTGAACAATGAGAAGGAGTTGAATTCAGATAAGCTAATTGGGAGGTTGCCTTGGATAAGAAGTAGTTAGACTAGCTACATAGAGATTCAAGTATCACAGGAAGAAAGTGAGAAACTTTTTGATGAATTTGCCAATTTTCTCATTGCTTCTAGAACCAAAATTATTTTGAGAAATGTTTTTGAATTAAGCACATTTTGCCACATACTTCTAAATTTTGATCCAGAAGTGCCTTCCTGCAAATACAGCCAATTGCAATGAATCTTTTACTTCAAACTAATGTTGAGGCAGTTTAAGAAAAAAAGTAGGGAAAATAAAAATCCTTGTCATATCTAACATTTCTCAAAATAATTTCTAAGACTGGTTAGACCATTTATCAGATTCTATTGCATGAAAAATACCATAATAGAAAGAACCCTGTAATTTCCTTATGCCATATTTTTTCAAATAATTTCAAACTATTCATCCTATTTTTTATCATCAAAATGAGAGTTGGACAGGTTTAATGATGTGAAAATTGTTCTTTATTTAATCACTCTGATTTCCTCCCATTATGGATTTTTCCTCAATTTCTACTAGAGATCTTTATTTAGCTTGTTCACTGCCTTATGACATCTCATTTACTTTGAATGAATTGTCTTTTTATTAAGCTCTATTCTATGCACCATTCTCATTCAGCACTAACAAATCATAGAAAAAAAAAATGATTATCCCGAGGTTGAAGATAGCATTGAACTTCAGTGAGACAGAGAAAAATGAAAATCAGGGCTAGTTTCTCCTTAGAATCATTCAAAATTCTTGAACAGATTTTAATGTATTTAATTATCTCCTCAGTCAAGAAACTTATAAATCACTTAATGGATGTGGTTGCTCAAAGGTACAAGGAGGAAGAGCTATTAATAGTGATTGATGAGAAAACATGTATCTTTCTTGCTCTTTTAGTCTGAAAGACAACTTAGATATTAAAAATGAGTCTGTGATTTTTGGTAGTGCCCAGTTCTTCAGTTTTCCTCTGGAAGAGACAAAAGTCTCTCTATTTCTTCCTGATCAAGGTGAAATCATCATGATGATGCTAAATTTCAAGTATTCTGCAAGATATGGAGTTGACCAGATAGTTCTGAGTTGCCCAAAATAAAATAATCAACTCTTCCCCATCTTAGTAATGATTCCTGTGGGACTTTCCTTCATCCTCAAAGACCTTTATTTCAGTCTTCCCTGAAAACAATTTTTCTAACTTTTAATTGACATTTTATATTACCTAAATCCTGCTTTGTTCCTCTACATGTGCATATACATATGTGTGAGCTGAGTGAATGTATACACACACACACACACACACACACAGATACATCCACCATTGGTTTCCTTATTGATTTACTACCTTTTAATCTAATTGCCTAGTTTTAGCCTACATAAGTTAAAATTGACAGAAAATAATTGAGTTTTTATTAATGGAATTCATCATCAGCCATGTACAATTAAAATTTTGAAGTCCTCTTTGATTTTTCCTTTAGTACCCATCCAACCATTAAGTCCTTTTCCCCACTCCCATACAATCTTTTATTTTAATTCTTCCTACTTAACCTAAGTCTGAAACAGAATTCAATTCTGAGTTCCCTAATTGATTCCTTTCATTCTCTTCATCTTCCATTTTTTTTCTTTCGGTTTACTCTGAACCCTAATTATCAAATTCATGACTCAAATAATCATTTTTTCATCTGTATTACTCATTCAAAACTTCCAAACAATCTATTTTAGGCTCTTACCCTCTAAGTATTTTGTACCACTGCCCTGTAAATCTTATCCCATCAATTTCCCTTTTCCATTGTGTCTCACTTTCAGAAAACCCCAATTGTTTCAAGTGTTATATAGGACACTATCCCCTGGTAGAGAACATCCCTCCTCATTTATCTATACCCTCTTTTATTGGCTTCACCTCCCTCACATTTGCTTAGAAATTTTCCTTCCTTTATCTCTCTTTGCTTATGTTGTTGCGACTGTTGTTGCTGCTGTCTGCAATTATTCACTGTGGTATATCTCTGCTGGTTAGTGTTTTCAAGGCATAAATGATCACTTCTGTTTTGTTTTGTTTTTTAAATTTTTTTCCACAATTTTCTCAATCTTTGAACATCCATATTTTGTCCATATAGTTAGGCTTAGATTGGCATGAGAGATCACCCTGAGCTATATCCTGGATTTCAATGGACTTTGGAAGACATTCCATTGTCTCCTTCTAGTAGACATAAAAATTTTATGTATTTGAAAGTCTTCTCTTGATGGCTTGCACAATTTGGTGTGTGTGGATTGAATTGTTGCAATAGTCTTGGAGTTTGCAGCCTTGTTTTGAGTTTGTTTATTTGTTTATTTGTTTTTCCTGGATGATATCTATAAATTATTTGAAATAGAACTTCATTCTCCAGATTCAGAAGTTCTGGGCAGTTTTTTTTTTTTCTATTCCTTACTATGGTCTTAAGGCTTTTTGTCCTGCCACTTTTGGGGGGGAGAAATATGATATTTAGGTTGACTCTCTTGTCTTCAAGAACCACATATTTTGCTTTTATATTTTTCATATTTTAATGTTTTGTTTTATACTTTCTCTTTTTTTAGATTGTTTTTCACTTCTGCTTGTTTGTAATCTTAATCTATCATTCTCTTTATTTCTTTGGTGAAGTGTGCCATTATAGATACAAGTTTTTCTATGCTGTTCATTAGTTTTGTTCTGCAGCCCATAACTTCTGCTCCTATAATTTTCATTTCTCTTTAAAAACCATTCAAAATTATCTGTCAAGGAAAAGTCAAGAACTATAGAAACTAAATTACAAAGCACTTTCCACACAAATAAAGTCAGAGCTAGTCAATTGGAAAAACATCAAGTGCTCATGAGTAGGCAGAGCGAATATAATAAAAAAATGACAGTACTAACCAAACTAATTCACTTATTTAGTGCCATACCAATCAAACTCCCAAGAAATTATTTTACAGATCTATAAAAAATAGTAGCAAAGTTCATCTGAAAGAACAAAAGGTCAAGAATTTCAAGGGAACTAATGAAAAAAAAAAAGGTGGCCTTGCTGTACCAGATCTAAAACTATATTATAAAGCAGCGGTCATCAAAACCATTTGGTACTGGCTAAGAAATAGAGTAGTCGATCTGTGGCATAGGATAGGATCACAGGACAAACTAGGCAATAACTATAGCAATTTAGTGTTCAATAAACCCAAAGACCCCAGCTTTTGGGATAAATACTCACTATTTGACAAAAACTGCTGGGAAAATTGGAAACTAGTGTGGAAGAAATTAGGGCTTGACCCACACCTAATATCACATACAAAGATAAGATCTAAATGGGTTCATGATTTAGATATAAAAAGTAATATTAAAAGCAAATTAGAGGAAAATAGGATAGTTTACCTCTCAGACCTGTGGAGATGTAATAAATTTATGTCCAAAGAAGAACTAGAACTCTTAATTGAATACCAGACAGAAAATTTTGACTATATTCAGTTAGAAAGTTTTTGTACAAACAAAACTAATGCAGACAAGATTAGGAAGGAAGCAATAAATTGGGAAAACATCTTTACATTTAAGGGTTCTGATAAAGGTCTCATCTCTAAAATACATAGAGAATTGTCTCATATTTATAAGAATTCAAGCCACTCTCCAATCGATAAATGGTCAAAGGATATGAACAGGCAATTTTCAGATGATGAATTTAAAACCATTTCTAGTCATATGAAAAGGTGCTCCAAATCACTATTGATCAGAGAAATGCCAATTAAGACAACTCCAAGGTACCAACACACACACCTGTCAGATTGGCTAAAATGACAGGAAAAGATAATGAATGTTGGAGGGGATGTAGGAAAAATGGGACATTAATACATTGTTGGTAGAACTGTGAATGGATCCAACCATTCTGGAGAGCAATTTGGAACTATGCCCAAAAAGTTATCAAACTGTGCATACCCTTTGACCCAGCAGGGTTTCTATTGGGCTTATATTCCAAAGAGATGTTAAAGGAGGGAAAGGGACCCACATGTGCAAAAATGTTTGTGGGAGCCCTTTTTGTAGTGGCAAGAAACTGGAAACTGAATGGATGCCCATCAATTGGAGAATGGCTGAATAAATTATGATATATGAATGTTATAGAATATTATTGTTCTATAAGAAACAACCAGCAGGATGATTTCAGAGAGGCCTGTAGAGACTTGCATGAACTGATGCTGAGTGAAATGAGCAGAATCAGGAGATCATTATACAAGACAACAACAAGACTATATGATGATCAATCTGATGGACATGGCTCTCTTCAACAATGAAATGCTTCAAACCAGTTCCAATTGGTCAGTGAAGAAGACCATATACACCCAGAGAGAAGGATATGAAATGTGGACCACAACCAAACATTTTCATGCTCTCTATTTATGTTTGCTTGCATTGTGCTTCCTTCCTCAGATTTTTTTTCTTGTAGACATGATTTTTCTTGCACAGCAAGATAAGTGTGGAAATATGCATACAAATATTCAATTTGGCAAGTATTTTAACATAATTAACATGTAAATATGTCCACTAACATGTAGTGGACTTCCTGTCATCTAGGGAAGAGGTGGGGACTAGGGGGAAAAAATTTGTAACAGATAACTTTGTAAGGATCATTGTTGAAGAATTATCCATACATATGTTTTACAATTAAAAAGCTTTAATAAAAAAAAATTCACAGTGTATTATGGTTTTATGTTGTGCTCAACATATGCAGGGTCTCATTTTATCATAGGTTTCATAATTTTACTTCATTTTGAAGAATTTATTCATAGATGCCAGAATTAATTTACAAGATATAGAGGCCATATTCCTTTCTGTTATTATTGTTTTTCTCAATGATTTATGTATGTACTTTTTCCTTCTGGAATCATTGGTACTTTTTTCTCTTCTTCTTTGCTTATAACTCACTTCTGAATCCCGACCCTAAGATTGTGGTTTCTTTGGAAACTAAATCTCAAAAGGCCTCAGCATATCCCCACACTGGGAAATTCATAATTCACCAGCCTAGGTCTCTTTCTCAAATGTCTTTTGGATAGTCAAAACTGACCCCAGCTATATGCTTTGCTCTTTTCTGTAATTCAGTTGTATTGCATAATGCGCCATATGCACAATGCAATGCCGTATCCTGTTCAGCAGTCTCATTCCCTCTGTTTTTTAGTTTTCTGGCTCAGGACTGGCAATTCAGGAACTGCTTTTCCTGTCATTGGAGGTTCAGAGTTATAGGCAGAGTTTTACAGCATTGGTGCTTCCGGTTGCAGTCCCCAGAAAGGTTTTGCTCCTGAAGGGCTGAGACCACACTGGCTGTTGAGATCCAAGGAAATTTCAGTAACCCAGAAGCAGTGGTCTTTACAACACTGGGAAGAAGGAAAGGAAACAGGATTAAGGGTGGAATTTACAAGTTTATGTCATATATTTGGGTCCACTAATGATGCTTCACTGTGGATAGTATAGGAGGGATGCTAAATAAGTTCAAATTTGAGGAACAATTGCTATTTCTATTTGTTTGGATTCTCGTTGTCTCAGATGAAGAAAATAAATGAAGTTACTTCATCTTTGGCACATATTTTCTATTCTATGGTGTTTTGGGAGGTTGTGTGCATCAGAGAAAATGTCTAGTCTTCCATCATGTTGCTCCCATAACCCAAAATCAATGCTGACCTTCTTTCCTTAGCGTTTCATTTTTAGCAATACTACTCTGAATTTGCTTGTTTAATCTTTGGTGGAGTCTTTATGCTGCTGAATCATATGCCCACTTGGCAAAGAAAAATCATAATCAAAAAGTAATATACATATATATATACATATATATACACACACACACATATATATATATATCATATTGAACAGGGGTAATAAAGGAGTCCATAAGGGTTATAGCTTGAGCTGTGTTGGCCAACATTTTTACCAATGACTTAAATATAGATATAGATTAGGAGTTTAGCAAATCTGAAAATGCCATTAAATTGGGAGTATTACATATTGTGATAGAAAGGAAATTTAAAATTCAGAATAGTCTCAATAACTTACAATATGATAAAAAACCAATATATTAACCATATTTATGCTATCTAGACAAAAAAGGTCATACAATTTTTAAAAATAAAAAAGAATGAGACGAGATATCTTTTATAACTATGGCAAGGATAGAATTGTCTTACTAATGAATAGAAGTAATAATAAAAGGGAAAATATAATTTCTCTGCATAAAATTTTAAAAAATCTTTTGCACAAATACAAGCAATAAGTAAAGAATTAGGAAACAAATGGAAATGTGGAAAAATATTTGCATTGAATATCACTAATGAAAATCTGATAGCCCAGAATATGTGAGCAGTTGGGACAAATATATAATACCAAGAGCTATTATTTCTACAATGAAATTGTGCTCAAAGAATATGAACAAATAGTTTTCAAAACAATTGCAAAATATTAAAAAATAATAAATGTGCTTCATATAACTAAAGAAATGAAAATAGTTCTTAGTTTTCATTTTGCAATCCTGAAAATTTGTCAAAGATACAAAAAAGATAGATAGGAACAAGTAATATTAGAAAAGTTGTTAGAAGACAGAGGCACTAATGCTATTCAGCTAAATGGTACATTGGATAAAGCTTTAGAGTGGGCATCAGGAAAACTTAAGTTCAAATTTAGTTTCAGTTTACTTAGCTGCTGTGTAATTTTTGAAGAACTCATTTAACCCAAGTTTTTCTTAGTTTCCTCAACAGGAAAATGTGGAAAATAAATCATGTCTCCCTCCTAGCATTGTTGTTAAGATTAACTCATTTAATTATTATTTGTAAAGGGCTAAGCACAGTGCCATGCACACAGTAAACTAGTATAACTAGGATAGATAGATTGATTGATATATACATAAAAATGTGCATATCTATGTATATATATAATACATATATACTAATACTAGTGATGATGATGATGATGCACACTTGCTAAAGTAATAAAAATGGTCTAGCAATTTGGGATATAAGTTTGGAAAGAGGAGAAATGTGATTATACATTAAATATAGCATCATTTAATTCATATAAAGCCTTTATCTTAGGACATCAGGCTTTTGGATTTAAGTTTCATGTAGCAGACTTACAGAATATAATCATATTTTGAGTAAAATTTACTTTAAAGTTACATTAGTATTGCTTTATATAGAAGCACAATCAATGACTTCAATAATCCAGACACCAAATGTCACATGCCTATTTTCAATTATCATTTTACCCATGATAATGTAAGGGACATGTGGTTCAAGTAATTGTAAATAGCAAAAAAATATTAATAACACGAAGAATCATAATCTTAGAATAATACAATTTCTGGTTTTGATTTGTTACATGCCTATATATTTATAAATTCCCCCTGTTAATTAGGAAATTTTTCCTCAGGCCTCCCATAGCAATTTTTAATTTCTATTTGTGTTTGTATATGTTGACTTATATAATGCATATGTAAGGATATTCATTTAAATATATGTGAGATATGTTCTGTGTCTATATTCATAAGTATGAATACATATATAAAGCATACCTATATGCATTTATAGACTACATTCATATATCATATATATGCAGATAGGCATATATGTGTGGGGGAGAAATTTCTTGATCTTATTTTCTCTATGTAAATATGACATAAATATGAGCACTCATATTCATTTACGGTAATACTAAAAACTTTTTTTTAAAAATTACCTAGAATATACCTACCTTCATAACTTGATTCTCCCTGACCATAGAAATATTCTTCCTTAGATCTCACAAAGAAACTTATTTTTCAACTTCCCAGAGCACTAATAAAGTCTTATCTTCATTTGTGTTTTACTCTGCTTCCTTTTACCTCAACCACATTCCATGAGAGCAGGGAGGCCTTATCTAAACTTTATATTTCCCAAATGCTTAGCATCGTGCTCTAAGTTTAGGTGCTTAATAAATGTTGGGAGGTTTCAAAAGAAAGTGTGGGAGAGAAGAGGTAATAGACTGCTTACCAACTGAATATCTACAGAGCCATTGTGATGACCACATTATTGTATGCCTGTAAAATCTAAACAGTCTACCAGTATTATACCAGGAAACTGAATATTTTCATTACATTTAAATTGTCTTAGGAACTTTGTAAAGATCATCCAGGAAGATAGGATCCCAGACACTGATGTCCTTTCTTTAGCTAAACTTCTAAACATTCAAAATCTCCTACAGAGAATACACTTCCTATGGGCTGGCTATATTGCTCAAATGTATTTTTGCTTAAAACACCATTTTACTCACATGAAATAAATATTAAGAAATGATACAAGGCAATTGTAAAGGTTTCTCTGAAGAAATTTGGAATCAATTATGAAACAATGAATTTACTACAAAATACTATCCAGAATGGAAAATCAAAGAAGGTGCTGTGATCTCATGGAAGGTAAAGTATATTTGCAATAGTTCAAAAGAAATATGAGTTGAAGTGAGCAAATTTAGAAACATCTCAACAGCAAATGTTCACATGGATTATTTCTACTGAACATGTGGTAGAGCTTTCTGAGTATATACTGGTCTGATAACTCCAACATATGATGCCATTTTTTTGTCCTCTTCAAAAATGAAGAACAACCAAACAGCCAAATATTTGTTATATGAATAAATTTATTAATGAGTGTTTTGTTTATGCTAGTATTAAAATCAATTTGCATTCTTTGATCACAGAATTTTAGAGCTGGATGTCCCTTTATATGAGCTTTCTCCTAATTAAGTGCTTCTTTTCTAACCTGCCTGCTTTTTGGCCATACATTTTCTTTCATGACATTATATTCTTTCTCTTTTGTAATTTCTTACATGCAGAGTTTTGCTGCCTTTTTTAGCTACCGTGTACTTTTTAATTGCCCTTTGGGTGATCCTCAACTTTCTTCCTTTTTATACTGTAGTATTTTATAAATCACTGGAAAAGTACTGGTATTTAAAAAAAAAGCTAGGATTTTTTTATGTAAGAGAGAAATGAGGCATTATTCTAAGTACTTATCAATTTCTCAAAGGTAATCCTTTTGTTGATTTGTTGGTGACAACCAATACAACCCAAACTATAAATTTTAAAATAGATCCTTCTAGGTTTAGCTTATCACTCTAAAATTTAATGTATCATAGATCCAGCACTGATTCACAACCAAGCTGAATGAAGTAACCCAAGATGGAAAAACATGCTTCCTTCCCTGACAGTATGACAGATGACTAATTCCCCTACCACTTCCAAAATCTTAGCTGACAGAGGCAATAAAAAAAACTGAAGCTCACTGCCATGTATTTCAAAGGATGAGATAAACCTCAGTAGTGACCAGTTTTACGTACAGGGACCACAGATGGCTTCTTTTTGGAAAAGTGATGGTTTCCATAAAAGTAATGAAACTATGTATCAAGGCAATTTTCATCTTTCCTTTTGTTGAAAGGATGAATTTAACAACTAGAAAGATTCTGCCAACAAGGCAGTCATTTTTATGCATATCTAGAGACCCTCAACTTTGATGTTTTTCCACTTTTCCCTCTGCAAAGAGCTTTGACCACAGAGACAGTGCAAAGGAAAAAGGGAATTAACATTTCAGCACTTACTATGACTGTTTTGCATTAGCTTACTTATTTTTTCTTTTTTCTCTCTCTACCAGCAAGGTCACTGGAAATTTTTTGAGGCA
This sequence comes from Myrmecobius fasciatus, assembly GCA_023553655.1. Lineage (NCBI taxonomy): Eukaryota > Metazoa > Chordata > Mammalia > Dasyuromorphia > Myrmecobiidae > Myrmecobius > Myrmecobius fasciatus. The sequence continues at coordinate 11,513 of JAJPUD010005660.1, read as the reverse complement.
AGAAAATTCAACACCTCACACGATCTTATAAAATATAGCTTCTTATATAGAAAAACTAAGGGGATTTTGGCAGAGTAGCTAATCTTCAAGCCATAACCAGTGTTTTAAAATGCTTTCTCAGGAAACCTAAAAGCTTTATTTTTGGCAATCCTAGTCAACATGCTGTCAGTTACCTCCTCCAAGATGCAATTACAGTCAGCACTAAATAATTTTGAGCTTCCGGCAATAGACTACATTCAGCAACATTTTTCCACAGTGTTACAGGCAAACTCACTTTTCTTTCTCCTGAAAGATACTGACCTAGCATAGCTCAATTAAGTAATTTTGTAGGATGGTTTGGGTTAACAATTAATTCTCCAGTGGTTTGGGGGTACTTTTAAATGTTAGGCTCAAAAGGCAAAAAAAGGCAGAATTCAAGTCTTTCTGTGGCTCTTCAAAGAACTCTGGCAACTATGTGATAGATTCTCAATAGTGGAAGCAAAAAAAGATATTCATAGCTTTTTGTAATCTTTCAAATAATTGTCCATTTTATTGCCTTGTTATGAATTCAGAAAGCATGAGTGTAATTTGCTAGAGTGGCCTAAAGGGCTTTACAAACACAAATGTATCAATCATTCCACCATCTCTATAAGGCAGTAAGTGGCAAATATACATGTCTTTACATTTCAATTGGAGAATTCAGTTAGTTAGAAAAGAAACTATTAGTCGAATTTTCAAAAATCATTGATCAACATATTGACACTTTTAGAACCTGAAGTTATTTTTTAAATAAACAATCATTTCCCTTATTCTTTCTTACCTCTCTGCTAAATAATAGCATTTTACTTTCTTTTTTTTTTTTTTTTTTTTTTTTTTTGCTGAGGCAATTGGGGTTGTGACTTGCCCAGGGTCACACAGCTAGGAAGTGTCTGAGACCAGATTTGAACTCAGGTCCTCCTGACTTCAGGGCTGGTGCTCTATCCACTGCGCCACCTAGCTGCCCCCATTTTACTTTCTTAAGAATGATTTTTCTTAAATTTTTGTTTTCTTCTTGTTGACAATATGTTTTATCTTTCTTTAATGAATGCTATTTTATTGAGAAAGCCATTCTAATGTCTGAAAAGATTTACATGAACTCATGCTGAGCAAAAACAAATAGAACCAAGAATAAAGTGTACATAGTAACAGCAGGATTGTGCAATGGTCTACTATGAAATATTTGGTTCACCTCAGCAGTTCAGTGAATCAAGACAATACCAATAAATTTTGGGTATAAAATGCCATCTGCATCCAGAAAGAAAACTATGGAGACCGAATATAAATCAACACATTAGGGTCACTTTTTTTCTTTTTCTTCTGTATTTTTTTCTATAGTGTTTTTTCCCTTTTGTTCTGATTTTTCTTTCCCAGCATGATTCATAAAGAAATGAATATTTTTTTTAAAAAAATTGATGTACATGTATAATGAGAAAAAACAATAAAAAAGGGAAAAAAAGGAAAAAAAAGAAAAGGTCTTTTTAAACTTTGGCTGAATTGTTTGGTATTTTTTGTTTTTGTTGTTTACTTGTTTATGCTTTAATTTGCAAAACCTTTTAAATAGAATATTTCACTAGAGGTTCATAGCAGCTATATATGGTAGATAATATTATTTTAAGGGCATCTAAATGGTGTGATGGACAGAGTTCTGGTCCTCAAATCATAAGCACCTATGTTCAAATCTGACCTCAGACATTTATTAGCTGTATGATGCTGGACAAATCACTTAATCTTGTTTACCTCAGTTCTGCATAGGTCAGATGGTCTAGAGAGGAAAATGATGAACTGTTCTAATATTTTTGCCAAGCAAACTCTAAATGGGGTCATTCATATTATTATCCTCATTTTAGAAATGAGAAAATTAAGGTTTAGAAATGACTCTACCTGGGTGTTACAGCAAGTAAATATGAAAAATTAGATTTGAATATTTGTCTCTCCTAGCATAGAAAACTATTCAAATCATAGTGATTTGTATTTGAATTCCATCTGATATTAAATATAATAAAATTATGATACTTATTTATAATATGTCAAAGAAATGGGATTTTATTTTAAGATAGGCCTAATTTGCTTATTGAATTGCTTAGTAGAGAGTGAAGAGAACAACTGAGCATTACATTTTCCATATCAGATAGAATTCAAATACAAATCTTCCTGACCACAAAAAAGTTCAATACTCTATGTACCATGCTCAATAATATATATTATATTATATATAACATATATAGAAATATATATAACATATATATAGAAAAAATATAAAAAGGTAGAAATCAATGGATATATATATGCATGCATATATAAATATACATACATATATACACAAATATGTATATGCATATGTTTGAGAGAGAGAGAGAGAGATTCTACAAATACATTGTAATAGTGTAAATGGTCTTCTAAACCTGTTGTGGTATGAGGTAGAAGGGGAGAGAGAGAGAGAGAATAATGGAAATTTTATTTCCTTTTCTTACAAACTCACATATATGTGTCAGTACTGGAATTCCCATAGTCATCAAAAGGAATTTCCCTTTTCAAATTACTGCTTTGGGATTGACGTCAAGACAGATATGGAATAAGCAAACCTAGATTCCTTGTCACTTTGCAACTTTTCCCCCTAACACTTTTGGGTATTTAAATATAGATCATTCAATAGTATTCAAAATGAAGAGGTTTACTTTTTCAACCATCACTGAACTATCATTGATAAGTTATGGGGAAGCATGAAGAAAATGTGCAAGGAAGGGGCAGCTAGGTGGTGCAGTGGATAGAGCACCAGCCCTGAAGTCAGGAGGACCTGAGTTCAAATCTGGTCTCAGACACTTAACATTCCCTAGCTGTGTGACTCTGAACAAGTAACTTAACCCCAATTGCCTCAGCAAAAAGCAAAAAAAAAATGTGCAAGGAAAATAATTTTCATTTCTTACAAGGTTGGGCTTCTGAAAGTATAGGCAAAGTGTTATTGAATTTTGCTGAGCTCTTTCTTCCAGGAGATGGCAGGTGATGCTATTTTACCAGCTGACTTGAAATTGTAAAGCTCTGGACTGAATTAACAGGCTGCTTGAATCAGTGATTTTAAAGATGAGTTTGATGATAGCAGAATGCTTTTGTTGTGGCACTGGTCCATGCCATATAGAAAAAAGAGTGGGAATCAACTCTGCAGAAATTAATCTTGATATCCTGGCTACCACTACCCATATTGCTCAATAAAACTGGCTTTAGTTTCCGAAGTTGTATATGATTTAGGGTTGAATAAAAATGTACTTTTCCACTGCTTGCCTAGTTATTCCAAAGCTATTACATTAAGTCATTGCTTAACAAAGTATCTTGACGATACTTAAAAAGTGAAAGGCATCTATCTTAACCAAGTTCTCATTTATTTTCTAAAATAAAAATATTCCATGAAGTATATATTATGTAGATGTCTAAAAGTAGTTTTTTTAACTATAGAATAATTTATCAACATATTGACAGAGTATGCAAATAGGTCATGTCAGATTACAGATGAACTACATATAGTCATGTTTCTGGAAAATTGAATGCAAACTAGAACTTCTTGTTTGTTAATTGTTTTTCAATAATGACTAACACTCCATCTTATGCATCTCATTTCAAATTTTCCAGCTCCATCTAGAAAGTAGTATTATAACTATGTCATTCATAAAATATAGTAATTACTTTTTTTTTCTCTTCAGAGAAAGATGATGCACAATGTGAGAATCTATGAGATCCCATGTGCTTTGGGAATCAAGCAGCCAGCTACAGCTGAGAAGATTTTCTTCAATAATATTATGCCTATTATTTTATTTCATAAGTTTACAGCAAACACTTTTTCCTAATCTTCCATATTGTTTTCCAGCAATTTATTTATGTCTAAGGTACAATAAAATAAGAGATTCACATTTTTGTTGAGTGTCCAACACCTAAAGGCATAGGGAAAGATAAGATACTCATTGAAAAAACCTTCTATTTCTGTGAATCTGTAATTTTGTTGTGTGTAGCAGACACACACATACCACACAAATAAAAAACAATAGGTCTTTATGAAGAAATCATATTTAGCAAAGGGAATACCATGGTTAATACTTATCTAAGACTATCAGGCCAGTCACAATTTATAAACAGAAAGCAACATTTAAGTGTCTTGGGATTGCTTACCTCTATACAAGTTATCTCTCCTAACACTTTATTAGTTAAAATATGGCCTTATGTTTTCAACAATATCATTATTGCTTTTCAATCATTTCTCCTAAAAGTATTAGCCTTAGAATACAAACGTGACAGAAAAAATAAATTCCACAGAAGGAAATACATATGCCACATAAAAACTATTATGTGTATATTTTAAACATATTTAACATGTATTGGACTTCCTTCCATCTAGGGGATGGGGTGGAGAGGAAGGGAAAATTTGGAACTGAAAGTTTTGCAAGGATCAATTTTGAAAAATTCCCCATGCATATGTTTTGTGAATAAAAAGCTTTAATAAAAATTTAAAAAATAAAAACTGTTATGTTCCAATATTTAGTTACTGCAAGGTAGAAATAAGAGTATTTTAGTAGTTCAACTTTATTTAAGATTCATTGAGGGAACGCAAGGAGAACAATGTGCTAAACTCCTTATAGGGTGGTATTCTAGACATAAGGAAAAAATAATGGGAAAAAGGAGTTTTTTTAAATACAATCCCACAGCTGTAGGTCAAACAAAGATATAGAGGGACAGAGAAAATATTGATATTCATGGCCTGTGCAAGGAAAGTTTGAAGAAAATTTTAATATTTAAATTGTGATCAAAATGTCTGATTAGAAGTGATCTAGACAGAAATTGAACTAGGAAGAAGAGCTTTGTCAGTGTCTAAACACAGATAAAAGGCTCAGGTCATTCAAAGCACAATTAGCTGATATTTAGGGCTGATTTCAAATACAAATAAATAAAAGCCAATATCCAGGGATTTGGATCTCAACTGGGAAGGAGGAGGAAGGAATAATGTGCTTGCCTTTGAGGAAGAGAATTGGAATTTGGTTCTTTAAAGCAAATAAAGCTTAAGTTATCTAGAGATGATTTTTAAAGCTATGATATTGATTTTGATGAACGGAAAATAATTAAATTATACTACTACTAATACAAATTCTACCAAAAATGACATTAGTGCAAAATTTTGATGCCTTTCTTCCCGTCCTGACCAATGAATTTTAATTTCTAAAAGGACTTATATGAGTAAGAGGAATAAAAATGCTGAGAACTTTGGAAGTCCTGGGAATGCTTTAATACTTTGATATGAAGTAGCAGCAGTGATTTGAGAAGTATGTCATAGAAAAATTCTATTTTTTCATCTTCTGGAAACCATATGAGAAATAATGAAATTAATTTGGAAAAATTAAGTAATTCTAGTAATACTCATAAAGCCTTAATGATAATAACAAAATGAAATATATTATTTAAACATATTGCCACATATAAGTTAATGAGAATGTACTAAAAGATGATGGACAGGTCTCTGTTAGGAGCTATGCTCCCCCAGAGAAAGTATTTGCTATTCAGGGGAGGCATTTATAGAAAATTGCCTATATAATCAAATTTAACAATTTGTACATGTGTGTGTATGTTGTATTTGTATGTGTGTATATAAATGAGTAACTAGTAGGCAATTTTGAAGTAATATAAATTTTAGGATAAATTGTTACAGCTATCAGTGAAGTATGATAGGAAATTTAATGTCTCCAGAATATGGAGTCTTCACTTGCTGGAAAATATAAATTGTGAAAAATTGTAAAAAAGACTTGACAACAACATCTTTTGTACTGTTCCCACAGATGATTGCAATTGGGTCGATATTACAGGCAAATTTCAGGGAATGAGTTAAAACAAGTGCTTAACACTGAAAAAGAAACTATTCTTCAAAAGCCTAACTTTGACCAGACCTGTAATTTTTATTTCTGCAAATCATTTCTTGTAGCTAGCATGACATAACAGACAATTTGTTACTCAAGCATACTAACCTACTTCACTGGCTTTTAAGTTTCCAAAGAAAGTGTATTTGTAAAGTGTTTTGCATAGAGCCTGACCCATAGTAGGTATATAATAAATGCTTGTTCCTTTCTCCCTTTCCCTTAAAATTCTGGCTCTAACCTCCCTGTCTAACCATACCTCTCTTTACTTCTCTATAAATACTCTCTACTCTAGATGAACTGAAATAATCACAATTTTCTAAATCAAGTCCAGCCAAAACTACTATGCACAAGACACTATATTAGGGGCTGCAAAACCTAATTTAAAACCAACCTGAAGTTTTTCTTCCCTAATGCTTTTGCTCATGTTCTTCCCTCCACATTTTTCCATGATTTTTTCTTATCAAAATTCTACTCATTATTCATGGTCAGCCTCAAAGGATCCTTTTTCCATGATTCCTACTCTGATTTCATAGTCAGAAGATGTCATATCTTTTTTTCTAAATTCCTATAGCAATTTATAGTAACCTTCACATGGCTCATTACATTTGGCCCGGTATTATAGTTTGTTTATTATCTTTCTGAGGAGATGAAGGGGAAAGGGATTGGGAAGAATAGGATCCAGAGAAGAGGTAAGATCTAGGCAAATGTCATGTATTATGTATGTTTACATATTATATATAGCAAAAATATTTTAAATTTGCATACACTTTCTCTGGGCAAGCACATGCCAGTTTCTTCCATATACTTCTTCAAAAACTCCATAATTTCCTTCCTTATTTTCATCTCTTGACCTTCTATATTCTCTCAATCTCTCTACCCACAGGCTTCATGGGGTATGAAATGTCCTCTTCTGCCATACACTTCTGCCTCAAATCCCATTAACTACTCATTAATGATTCAGTGCATCATGGATAGCAATTTTTTTGCTTCTTTAGAAAAACTTGACAATAATGTGTGTGTGTGTGTGCACACGTGTAAAGGTAAGAAACTCCTTTCTCCTCACTCCCATGTCATTGTAGATGAAAGTTTTAAGGGAAAAGGTAAAAAAGATGAAAGGGGGAAGACTAAAAGCAGTCTGTAATTATCTTTTATAGGCTCATTGAAAATAACTTCTTGAACAAGAATCCATCTTCCTCTGACTCCTAGCTAAATATTTGAGATATAATCATAGTCAAATATAAACCATTTGTAATAGTACAATTGTCTGTGATGAATGGGTTAAAATAAATGACCACTAAGATGCTTCTCAAATCTTGTGAATCAAGACCAATTTCCTGTAATTTAACAATAGATATGCTGATATCCTGGAGAGAGCAACATATTGTCATTGTATTTGTCCCTGGGAAGCTTTTGTATAAAAACAAAAACAAAAATCTTACCACTCACTATGTTTCCAAATTCTGAAAATACCTATTTATCTTTGTGTTCTTTGTTAGGCACATTTTAGAGAACATTTTATTTTTCATTTTAGTGGGGGTAGAAGACTTATTCAGGTCACATAAAAGTAAAATGTATACCCTTAAGAAAAATAAAGTATTAATCAGACATATCTATGACAAAGACCAATTACCTCCAATTAACAATGACTTCCCAGATTCACACTCTCCATTAACTGTAGATGTGACAGTTGATGACTCACATTTTATACTTGCAGTATCTGAATTGCATACTGTGGGATAAGTAAGTTTCCTTTCATAGTAAACGATCTTAATGTGTTGAAGTTACTCAAAATGGAAAGAGAAAATCTATGAAAAAAATAGAAATAATAAATGGGTCAGAACTAATTAAAAGCAAAACCAAAAATAACCCCCTAAACCCCCCCAAAAAACTAACCTCACCCAATCTCCTGAGAAGAATATAACCCATTCAGAAGCAAGATAGGTACTAGATCTTACAAAAATTTTCACATTTCAAAGGTTGAGTAGCAAGGGAACAAATATCATTAATATAATAAGGATGGTGAATAAATACAGACTTACAGATGGCCAATCTATTAAAAACTTGTCCCCTGAGACCACAGCAATCAAAAATGCTCCTTCTAACAAATGTCTCTCATCCTGCTCATATGAACTACATTGGACTCATGCGGATTACAAAGAAGCTTCATCTTTATTCATCTGAGAGGGGGAAGTATGGAAGAATCCCTGATAAACTAAGCATAATCAAAAAAGACAAGTTTATAGGATTTACTCATCTAATTTATTCCTGATGGGAAGAAAATTATTTTAATGCTTTTAGAAATAATTTCCCTTCTATTTAAAAGAGTGAGCCATCACCAAATGTTATTAGTTCCAGAATCAGGTGCTTGTAGAAAAAGAACAAAACTAAAAGGAAGAAAAATACCTCTCATGTTGCATTGAGACCCGAAGCTATTTTTAGGGTTTCAAAAAAAAAGATTAGTCACCCCAAATGCTTCCTCAGTAGTGGCTTTCTTAGCTTCAATGCAAATTCTATTCTATAGCATGTAAAAGATAGGATAACAGGAACTCCATAAGGCACTTAAATTTCTCTAAAAGGTGCCTCAGAGAGCATCCAATCAATGTGTTCCTCAATATGAATCTCCATGACATCATTGCCAAAAAGTTCTCATCCAGCTCTTGACTAAAGACTTCAATTCATGGGGAAATTACTACCTCCTGAAGAAGCCTTGTTCTACTTTTAGAGAGCTCTAATTGTTAGGAATTATATATCAAGCTTAAATTTGCTAACTTCCAGCCATTGCTCTTAGTTATATACTCTAGGGACAAATAGAATTGCCCTAATCCTTCTTTTAAGTAACATAAAAATATTTGAAAAGAATTTTCATCCCCCACCCAACAGACAGACACATTGTCTTCTCCAGACTAAACATTCCCAATTCCTTTATCTTATCCTTTCAAGACATTATCTTGAGACCCCCTACCATCTTGCATATTCTCTTATGGATACTTCCCAATTTATTAATTTCTTTGGGTTCTGTATCTTCACTTGCATAATTAATCAGCACAAAGGTCCTATATATTTCAATATATTTAGCACTAGCTATGTCTATCTAACACTTTATCAACAAATCAGTTCAATTAAAAACATTTCAATAAATTCAAAGTGCAATAGAGTGATGACAAAATAATCACATTTTACTGAGTTCCAGTGATAACTGAATTTGTTGCCTGACATATATTAGATGCTTAATATGTGTTTTGTGAATTGAAGCCCCACCTCTGAAACTGACAAGCTATGACCATAGTTAAGTCATTTAACCTTTCTGAATGTCAATCTACTTCTTGGAACTATGAGACATGGAACAAGAGACATGGAAAATAAAATGTGTGATTCTGAGTGGAACAATGGTCAACAAATGGCCATCCCTGTAATTTACTGTTCTAGGCTTCCTATCTCATAGTTCCTTTTCATCCCCACATCAGAGCTATCTTTCTATCTGAGTGCCCTTCCATTGTGTCCTTTGGAAGCACAGTTCTCCAATGAACAATGATTTTTTAATATTTTATATTTATTGATGTCTGTGGATGTACAACTCCCCCTCACTAAAATACAATTTCCTCTTTGAACAAAGACTATTTTCTTTGGTCTTTTTATGCCCAAGGCTTAGTATATTGTGCCTGGCATATAGCATACATTTAAGCAAATTAACAAGCTGAACTCCTATTATATGCCAGAACAAAATCTCAACTATCATATATTCTAATATAAAGATAAAGAATCTATGTGTTTATAATGTATATTCATACATAGACATGCACATAAATGTATATACATATATACATGTACACACATATACATACAATTATATGTGTATGAGAAGCATAAAGTAGTTTGAGTAGTAAAACTGAGGGAAAAACTCAGAAAATATTTAATGTAAAAAGTAGAATTTGAGTAGAGTTTTGAAAGAAAAAAGGTATATTTTAGAGGAAGAAGCATGCATGTGTTGGGCATTAACAATGCTGGATATAAATGAAGAGATATTGCTGTTCAGGTAGGTTTAGCAATCAGTACAAAGGAGGTATATAGGAGATGGAATACTATGTGTAAGAACACCTATTTGCTTAGATCACACAGTGTAGGGAGGGGAGTAACAAATAGTAAGTTTGGGAAAATGGGTTCAAGGGAGGTTGTGAAGGGCTTTAAAGGGCAAAGGTTCTTGTATTTCATCTTAATGGGTTTAGGAAAGTGACATAGTAAGGCTTTAACTCTGGGAAAGCTACTTAGGCAACTAACTATAGGAAAGTTTGAAAAAAAGAAAAGATTTAAATTAAAGGGGCCAATTAAGACTGTACTAAAGTAGTCTAGATTAGAAATATAAAGGCCTGAACTATAGTGATGATCATTTAAGTAGGGATAAAGATAGGAGATGTTTTAGAAATTAAAGGATTTGGCAGATGAATGGATTTGTTGGGTAAGAGAAGTGAAGAATCAAGTACAAGACCAAAGTTGAAGATCTGCTTATTTAACTCAATTAAATATCTGCCTCGATGCTTGTTATATTTGTAATCATAGAAAAGTCACTCCAGACTTTAGACAGTTCTTTAAAGTAATAAGTATACAAGAAATATGCAAGTATTGCACAATAGGAAGTATTTTCAATTGACCTTTAATACTATATAGAATTAATAATACCTAGAAATTTCAATGTTTTATTATTTTTATATACATTGGTTGGATGAGAACAAGTAGAACAGCAGCATCTCTGATAATAATGGTTGCTTCTATGAATACGCAATATATTTTCATTGTTTGATATAATGATACCCCACCCCAACACACAACTCAGAATTGCCCTAATTTTAAATTTTTCTGTATATTCCCATAACCTAAAAACATTGTTCATAAACCTTCACTGAAATATTTGTTTTCCTAGGAACCTAGAAGATACAATTAATTCAAGTGAAGACATTTAATGAAGTAACACCATGAGAAAAAAGTAGTAATGACAAATATCTCTCCCAAACCTGGGTTATACTTTTCCATAAATATACAAACCATTAATGGAAAGATGAGTGGGATACAGTGAACTTTTATCAGATGGTATACACATTGAGAATCTATGACCAGAGATCATACACAAAAAGAGCTCACATGTAACTTAACTAAAATATATTTATTGACAGGTAATTTCCACCTCTATATTTGCAAGACTGCTGATTGATGTGTTCTGATGATGACATCATGTTATTCCTGATGGTCTCACATATTTACCTTTTGATGCTATTTTATTGGTTTGTTTGTCTTTTTCATGAATGGCAATTAATACAAATGTGTGGGTCAACTTTCTGCTTTTTGATTCTGATGACTTGCCTGGAGATATCTACTTCTCACTCAATAGAGTGAGCTATGTTGGTGCTCTTTTTTAAAAAAAAAGTTAAAACATATCATGATTTGTTGGTTTGTTTAGTTTTGAGCAGTTCTTGTAGAAAAAATCCAATCATGATTCCAGCTTCCCGGGGTGGAGCCATGGTGGCAGAGATCAGACAGGAGTCTCTGTAACCTCCTCTAACCTCCCCTCAAACCAACAACATATGAAGCCTCTAGAATGATTTTGAAGCAAAAAAA
>JAJPUD010005659.1:48783-140633 GCA_023553655.1 Myrmecobius fasciatus | reverse complement strand
GGAGGGAGGGAGGAAGGAAGGAAGGAAGGAAGGAAGGAAGGAAGGAAGGAAGGAAGGGAGGGAGGGAGGGAGGGAGGGAGGGAGGGAGGGAGGGAGGAAGGAAGAAAAAGAAAGGAAATGAAAGAAAGAAAGAAAGAAAGGAAAGAGAAAGAAAATATTTGAAAAAGAGTCTATTCTACTATGAGTTCACTCACTCCTTAAACTGGCAGGCTGCAAGCCATGATCCTGACTGACATTTTCCCAGGGACCACCAGAATAGAATTCAGCACTTATAATATGATCGTTATTGTCAGGGCTTATCCACGGAAGACTCTGGGGGTGAAATGTACTAGCCTGACAATGCTAGTGAGCATCACTCTGACAACTGGACACTCCGGGCTGAGTCTGTATGAAAAGAGCTGAAGGGCAGTAGCTAATAAGGCCATCCTGTGGAACTCATGTACCTGAGGCAGCTGGAAAAACTTGAAGCAAACTTTGGGGCTGGATGTGATTCCTGACTCCTCCAGCAACTGTGGTTACTGGCACATTCTATCAGTCTATGGCCTGAATTCGTCATATCCACACACTTTTCTTATGCAAACTTTTCAGAAGTTGTTACAAGCAAGTTACAAATCACAGCCTGGATCCCCTCTTAGATTGTGAGATCTAAAAGTCTGTAGACTTAAAGAATCTTAAATTGTGGCTAGAAATATTACTAATGAATTAAAATCATGGAATCATAATAAAAGCCCAAAAGTAACATGCAATTCTAGTCCAACAATTTTAATAATGATCATCATAGCTCACATTTATTTAAGCTTACAAAGTGATGTGATTAGATTGTGTTATATTGTTATATGTTTATCTTATAATAGTTGATCCTCACAATAATCTTTGGTAGTTCTTATTATTATCTTTATAGATGAGGAAACTGAGGCTAGAGATTAAATGGGTTACACAGTTAGTGAACACCAGAGTTTATAATTCAATCCAGACTTTTCTAACTCTGAGTTTAATACCCTCCTCTTTGCCTCTTTCCTGAATTTTTTATACAGAAGAGACAGTAGAGAATAAGAAGGAAAATATGATGCTTTTCACTAGCTATGACAAGAGATAAATTAGGAACTAGCTATAAGCAGGTTTCTTGATTCTAGTTCAGGTCCCTACCATCTCTACCATGCTACCACCTAAAGATAATCATACTGAGATCAATAAAAATATTTATATAACACCTTAAGATTTACCCACAAAAGATTTACATGTATTTTTCAGTTAATCTGACTGTTAATATACCTGATTGTTTTTTACCGATATGACTAGATGTAATCATACTTATGAAAACATGACTTTTGCCAAGTGCAAGTAAGCAACCAATATAGGATGCTATAGGTCTTCTAATTCTAATTTCACTGCCCCTACCTAGTTTAATATTTTAATTTCCTGTAGCATATTTGCCTTTTATATACATACAGACACAATTTATACAGACATACATATATGCATACATATATGTATGTGTATATCTATACTGTATATAGAGAAATTATATCTATAGCCATATCTATTTATCTACAACAGATGATTTTTGTAACCTAGTTATCTCTCACAGATACTTTTAGGATACTGTAATTAACAAGCTGCACAATTGTAATGGATTTCCTCCCATGCTTCCACTGATGGAGGGGGAAGGAAGGAACAGTACCTAAGTATGCTCTTCATTCTCTCATGCTTCTTGTTGGTCTCTCCCAGGATCTCTCCAGCAAGTTAATGTTGACTTAAGTTGTTCTTTCCTATAACGTGTATTTTTGCTAAAAAGTCAGTTTTGAATCCATGATAAACTGAGCCAATTAAACCATCACTAATGACTGAGACTTAAATAACACACTCTCAATGATAAGGCAAAATGGCTATACAATTATCCAGAACAAGAAGATAGCCTGAATCCTCTGAAGGAAATTACTAAAGTCTTCGTTAGAGACATCTTACAGTACAATGAAAAGGTTACTGACTCTGGAGTCAAGGACTCTGGGTTCAAATTTTATCTCTAATGACTAAAACCAGTGTGATTTGGAGCAAGTCAATTAACCACCTTTGGTTTAAGTTTCTTGTTCTGTAAAAGGAGAAGTTTTGATTGTGTGGTTTCTGAGTTTCTTGATCTAAACATTGATTTATGTCCCAATGGCTTATCTGCTTGGATCCCAATAAAATCACAGTTCCACCAATGAACTGCTTTCATTTCTTCTGATACTTACAATTGCTCTGCAGCAAAAGGAAGGAAGTTATGATTAACCCATTTTACATATGAGTTTAGTAATTATGTCCCTGGCAGAATTGCTTTAAGAGCATACCAATGGCCAACTTAAACATGATTTAGGGAGTTGCTCATATTGCTCACCATAACTTTAGGATGATACCATGCTTGGTAATAGTAAGATTCTGAGTACCCAATTAGCAAGATTATCATGTAAACAGAATATAAAATTTGCAAAGCTACAATGTCAAATACTGTATAAACCAGTAAAATAAGAAGCTCATCTGCCTTGGAAAACAGTGGTAGGGCTTTCCTACCCTATGCTGTATACCTTATACTGCATCCAATATACATGAAAAACAAAACAAAACAAAACAAATAGCACAAGTTCAAGGCAGGAAGAGAATGAAGATGAGGAAGAGGATGAAGAGAAAGAAGAAGAAGAGGAGGAGAAGAAAGAGGAATAGGAGGATGAGGAAGAGGAGGAGGAGGAGGGAGAGGAAAGGAGGAGAAAGAGGAGAGAAGGAGGAAGGATAGGAAGAGGAGGAAGAAGGAAGAGGAAGAAGGAAGAACAAGAACAAGAATAACAAAAAATTTCTTAATTTTTTCCAAATTTCTTCGTATGCTTTCTTTTCCTCACTTTAACTTCTTTTTTCTGTCTGTCTGTCTCTGCCTCTCTCTGGTTGTCTCTGTCTCTCTATCTTTCTCTGTCTCTGTCTCTCTGTCTCTGTGTGTCTCACTCTTCTCTGTCTGTTTCTGTGTCTGTCTCTGAGTTTCTCTCTCTCTCTTTCTGTGTGTGTGTGTGTGTGTGTGTGTGTGTGTGTCTTCCTCTCTCTGTCTCTCATCTTTCAAAGGAGAGGGATGAATTAGCCTCTAAGGTCACTTCTAACTTTAAGTCTATGATTCTATGCTGCTATGTCATAGATCCTAGAGGTTCTCTAACTACAAATCCCGGCCTCTGTCCATATAACCTGTAGGCAAGAATGTGTGAGGAATTATGCAATTGATTCCTTGATCTCCTCAAAAACAAAAACAAATAAAACCATGTATGTATACATATGCATATGTGTGTACATGTATGTTTGTATGCATACCTATTTGTGGATAGACATATACATGTGCTTATGTATATACATATGCATATATACATAATGTGTCTTATCTTCATTATTAATATTTTCTACATCATTTTATTAAATCTAAATAATCAACAAAACAATTAACAAAGCCCTGATTTGTAGAGTTTGCTTATTCTTAGATGCAAAACCTCACACTGAAAATTTAACAATCCCTTTTAGATAGAACTGCTTCCATCAAAGTTTCTTTTCAGTCTCATCAGTCTTTTTTCCTATTAAGCTACTTATTCCCTCTGCATTTTTCCACATGATTCTATTCAACAAGACAGAATGAAACCTTCTCTAATATTCACTGGCAGACTGCAGATCAGTTACCTTGGTAAGTAATATGGTACCATAGAAAGAACAGTGAGCCTGTAGAAAAATAAGTGGATTCAAGTCTAAAGCTCTATCACTTCAACAGCTTCTCTTCCATTCTCAATAACATTAACTCCATTAGGATAGTAAAGATCTTTTGTGATTGTATGCCCTGCTTTAAGAACTGTTCTTTGTACCTAATAGGTATTTGATCTTTTGTAGCATTGTATGTAGCACATGCTCTTTTGTCCAAAGACTTGGGTTAAAAACCTACTGCTGATGAATATCACCTATAGGATCATGGATAAATCTTATCTCCTGGGGCTGAAATTTCCTTATCTGTACATAAAGGGACTAAATTAAAGGAACTATCTATATTTATGTCTATGATTCTATAAATCTCATTGAATTATTTGGTGTTTGATATTATATAAGTAACTTTTGCTTTCTAGGTCTTAATTTTCTCCCCTAAAAAGAAGGATTATTTGTCTCTTCAATGTATAACTGCTTTGAATGGATGAGGTTCCAAGATAAAAATGTAATTTTACATCTTTTATTCTTCTCAACACCTTGATCTCTAAACAAATTTATTCCTTTCCTTGAACCAAAGAATCACTTATTTGTACAAAGAACAACAAAGAAAAGGGAGGAAAATCAAGCCAGAACAAACTAATCTGCAAATTAATCAACTATTATAGTATATGCACATTTTTATACCCATAGTTCCTCCACATTCTCAAAAAAGAAAGAGAGTATATTCTTTCTTATTTGGAAACAAGACATAATTAAAATCACATAATGCATATTATATTTTGTTATTATTGTTTGTTGCATTGGCATTGTTTTAGTCATTACACATTCTCACAAACTAGTATGTATTTAGTTACTTTTTCTCAACTCATTTCTTCATATATATTCTGTATATACATACATATATTCTAGTTGTTTCCAGCATAAGTTCCTTGCAAATAGAAAATGCTCTATTTGGTTTTATTTTTTTGGGGGGGGGTATCCTCCAAGCCTGGCACATATTGAATGTTTAATACATGATTGAGAATTTAGTGTATATTTTATTTCTTTTCTGATTATGCTTAAATGAATTTTGTTCAGTTTACAGAAGTCTTCTAATATCAAGCACAGTCATCTCACTACTAGGTGCTGGTTCTAAAATAGCCCTTCCCATAATCTGGTTTATTTCCCAGGGTAAAAATATAAGGCCGGGAGGGCTTTCTCATCATTATTAGATTATTTGTTGAGGTCTCTTTTCACAAGGAAAGGGAATTTGACATGCAAGAGTCTAGGGGAAGGATGACAAAGTACATGAATGAGTTTATAAATAATTGATGGATCACCTCTCTGTGCTACTGGCTAATTCCAGGTCATCGTGAGGTAGATACTTAGACTTTGTGAAAAAATGTCTCCCACCTGAGTCTGCCATAGGCTCAGATACCTCTTTCTACAACTAAAAAAGCCAGGGAATGTTTGTCTGCCTGCTGCTTGCAAGGTTGCTAATCCCTTAGACAGATCTCTTGGAAAAATCAATAATCTCATGTAATGGTCTTTGGTATCCCAACTTGCTCCTCAATACCAGCTAATGGGCTGAGAGCCTGTGATGTGGATAAAGTTAGAAACAGCTCATTACTGCAAAAGATCGTGTTGAGAAGTCTTGGTCCCATGCTTTTTTTGTGTCAGCAGCTTAAGAGAATCTCTACCTACATTGCTGAAATGCTACATAATATATGATTCCGTCAGACTCTATCAAGCACTAATTAAACCAAAGAAAGAATAATGTAGAAGAGAAAGAAATGAAGGTGGTTGTTAGGATTGAGACCTCACTTACATTATAAGAAGTAGCTCTGTCTTTTGAAATGCAATAACTTAATAATGTCTGGGATAGAAAAACCCAATAAATGTTAGGAACAAGAGAATGCTTTTTTTTTCTTTTTGCTTGTCAAGGAAAGGCCCCTTTTCTCTAAGGGAAATCAATGAGCATTTTAACACCCTTGTAAAAAATGAAGATCCACCTATTCCATTTTTTTTCTCCTAGGACTGCACTCCTCCATGGAGGTAAGGAGTAAGAACTTTGTAAATTTATTCTTTGGATATATTGGCTAGAGGTCACTGGTGGATATTCTCTGAAGGGCAGAATTATAAACCTCCAAATATAAATGGGTTACAGAAAGAATTAATATCCTTAAAATGTCTGATCTTAAGCTCATATTTTAAAGCTAGAAGAGATAGACATAGACACACATGTATATATATGTTATATATAATACATGTATATATACACATACCATATGCACATATATCTGCATACACAAATATATATGTGTGTATATAGGTCTACAATTCATGTATATATTTTATGTATATGTATACATATACATGTATAAATATATGCATATATATTTATATATATGGACTACTATACTTCAATATATTTAGGTTTCTTTTATAATCTTGCACATTTTACTTTATGAATTTAAAAATACACTGAAAAGGTGTCCATAGACTTCACCAGATAGCCAAAAGGCTGCAAAATTTTTTTTAAAGGAGGTTAAGGGTTTAATTCAATTCCTTCCTTTTAGCTACAGAGAAACTGAGAAGCATAGATATCAAATGACTTGTTCAAATTTTCTCAAGCTACAGCTAATAGTGTTGTCATGTGAAGCCAGGTCAAAATGCAAAATGAGACATGATTTTGACTCTAATCTGCCAGTGAGAATTTTCAAGGATTTATACAGTCACAGGCTCATAGGACCATCCATGTAGACCCGAGGGATCTCAGATGCTGTTTCCCAAGTCTAATTGATAAAACATTTCATGGGCACTAAAGAAGTTCCAAAGGATTCTGAGAAAGTCATTTATTTTTAATAGTGTATCTTTGTGTTTAATCCTTGCTAGAGTTCAGGTTCCTTGAGGGTAGATATTTTACCTTTTTCTTAATGTTCTATCTCCCTCTGTATCTAACATAATGCTCTGAAAATAGCATATACTTAATAGCTGTATTTTGGATCTACAAATTGTCATGATTTTGGCAAAGAACAGTCGGTCAGTAATTCAAAGTTTGATTGCAAATTTATCATTTAAAATAAAAAATCCAGTTTGGGAAAATCACAAATGTACTTAAGGTCTAATTCTTGTCCTAGAAGTGCCTACAGGGCTAGAGGTCTGAATGTCAGAGAGCAGGAGGAATTTCTGACAGTGAGATGTCCCTCATCCCACTTTGTGGGATGGGTGGATGCACTATCAAATACAATATAGCAAGATGGAATTTAAGAATACATACACTAATACATCTGCAATGAACTGTAGAATACTTTTCAGATAAGGATACTGAAGCATACTGAAGCCCTAGAAAGATATAGCTACTTTTTTGATATAGCTACTTTCCCCTGCAGCATTTTGCATGTTTATATACTGCCATTCCTATTAAGTTCCCACTGTATGTAGAGTAATAATGAAGACATCCCCAGGTAACTCCCAACCTATCAGGATATGGGATAAATTTGTACATAATATGATATATTTTGCATAATATTATATGTAATATATAACAAAGGGATTATATATAATATAATAAAATTACCTAATGAAAAGGAAGATAGGAAGAGGAGAGAGACAGAGATAGAGACAGGACAGACACAGAGATAGATGTTTAATAAATGCTTAATACTTCTCATTTGATTGATTTCCAGAGACAGTACATACCCTCATCTTCCAACTTGCATCATTAAGAGAATTGTTCCTTTACATAGTCAGTTGGCCCAGGGCTCAAAATCACAGCAGATCTCTGGCAAGTTTAGCCCTCTCCTTGGGCGCTGTTCTTTCAGTATCACAGCTGTTGGATACTTTCTTCCTTTATCTCTCTGCTTACTATAATTTTGTAGTTGATGAAATATTCCCTGTACTCTCTCTTACTAAATATATCTCCTTAGGTAAATTTCACATAAACTTCTATCTCTTATTAAAGGTCTCAGTTGAATTAAGGCAAATTAAAGGCTTGTTAATCTGCCCGAAGCTATGAGCTTGGTATTAGACTTCAGATCACTTGGCCAGTTAAGGTTAAAAAGGAAAAAAGCCAGGGGGAGCAGAGGAAAGAAGCAGAGGGAGAACAGAGGGAAGAAAACAAAGCCTTGAGATAGGAAACAGACCATAAGATTATTTCAAGCTTGCCAGATTCCTTTTGCATTCATGACCTGTTTTCAACCAAACAAATGTCCTAGCTGCTCCACTACTCCCATATGATCTCTGAGTCCTGGGTTCTATGCAACTACGTGTTTGTCTTGTCTTTCTCTTATTCACAGAATGAAAGAATATAGAAGTTTTTTTTTTTTACCAAGAAGGATTTATATGGCAGATATCTTATGCCAGGTACTGAGCTTTACAAATATTATCTCATTTCTTCCTTACAACAACCCTAAGAGAATAAGTAATTTTCTTAGTCCTATTTAATATTTGAGGAAGCTGAAACAAACAGACTTATCTAGAGTCACACAACTAGTAAGTATCTGATGAAATATGAACTCTGGTCTTTCTGACTCCAGGCCCAGTCCTTTATCCACTGTACTATGTAGCTGCCTTCTATTAGAACTAGAATGGAGAATATTAGTGATGAGAGAAACATTAGAACATTGAACACAGGATATGAGAGCTGTTAAATTAAACAATTGTAAAATTCTTTAATTGAATCTTTACATGCTTTTTGATCACTGAATTCACTATTTATGTTGGTATTATGTTGAATGCTCAGGTATTTGCATTGTCAGTAATATATTGTACTTTTGTCTATAGTGGCAAATTTCCACTATGAATTTAAAGGTTGCCACATTCTATGAAATCTATGTCATCTACCATGTGTCTGATATATATTACATTTCACCTATAATTTCTAAGGTTAATAATAGAATTGTTATTCTGGAGATACACGACTGTTTATTTATATTTCAGCCTTCTGCTATGAAAAGCAGAGAAAGCGGCCACTGAAATTCTTTCAAAGCTGTTTCAGGATGAGGGAAAACTGTTTGATTTCTAACATCAGAGGAAGCCTCATGTATGGCTAAGAACTCAGATGTCTGTTTCTAACAATGATAATGAGCTTGGGGAAGTCTCCAATGTCAGAGTCTTAGCAGGAGAAAGAAAGTAGAGTATAAGTAAAAGAGCATTTATTTGCTTTGAAGTTAAAGACCTGTGTTCAAATCCTGCCTTTGATTCTTGACACCTGTTGCACATTGGGGATATCACAACTAACTTGGGCTACAGTTTCCTCACTGTAAAATGAAGGTATTGGACTAAATGGCTTTTGAGATCCCATCTCATTCTAAACTGGAAATCCTCTAATTAAAAATTAAATTCAAGTTCAAACTCAATAATTAAATATAGTAGTTAAAGAGAAACTGAAAAAACTGAATACTACAGAGGCATAAACGATCCAGATGAACAAGAGAGATGTTAAAAATGCTCAAGTTAGTAGGATGATCATACAAATTATTTCTGGCATAGTCACAGGACTGGAAAGAAATCAGTCTGTTTCTATAAGAAGTAAGGTCATAAGTTAGGAAGAAAAGTGATTTAACCCATAAATCTGTGCAAAATTGTAGCTAGGACAAATTGTGCCCAACAATAAAATCAAGGTAGAATTGTTTATGTAAAACATGTAAACATTTAAAAGAGCCAAATGTTATAATTTCATAAATTTAAATATATATATGAAATATATATATACATATATATAAAGTTATATTCCTCCTTTAGAGTGCTACCATTAAGAATAAAGTCAATAATAACAAGCACAAGTGAGAGCTTTCAAGTTTATAAAATAATTCTCATATTATCTCAAACTATGCCATTAAAAATAATTTCAATAACAATCATAATTGAAAGCCTTAAGGTTTGCAAAATGATTTATATATTATCTTAATGTTCTTTCATTGAGTGAACTAAGTAAATTTGATAGATGGTAGTATTGTTATATTCTAATCTCTAGACCAACCAATTGGATGACTTTATTCATTCCTCCCTTTTTCTTACAATTTTCTTACAAGTTCCTAATCTGTAAAATTATAAGGCTAGAATAAATTATTTCTAAATCTCCTCCTAACTCTAATAGCTTATGATTCCATAAGGATAAGGTTATTTCAAAGATTTTGAATGAATGTTTCATCAGTAGTATATTAAGGAAGACTAAATTGCTATAATAGAGTAATATATCTGGCTCTATATCAAATGCTATCACCTTTGTAAAATGATGAAGGAAAGCAGGATTGTGAAGGGTATTCTGAATGAAGATCAATTGAGAGAGCTGAATCTATTAAGTATGGTAAAGAGAAGACTTGGGGGAATATGATAGTGTCTTCAAATATTTAAAAGGTTACCATGGGAAAGAAGGGTTAGTCTTGTTCTCTTTTGTTAAAGAGGACAGAACAGGGAGAGATGGATGGCCATTACAACCAGGAAAATTTCACTATGATATCAGGAGGGAAAATCTTTAAAAACGGAGCTAGCTATGAATGAATGAGGCTATTTTGGAATGTGATGGGGTCCCCCTTCTTGATGATCTTCATGGAGAAGCAAAATGACAGTTCAATAAGTATATTTTAATAGGGATTCTTTTTATGCATAAAGTAGATTGGGTGGCCTTTTAAATCTTTTCTAACTTAAAAGCATATCATTCTGTACCCCCTCACATAAAAGGCACTTACTAAATGTTTATTTATCAGAATAAATAGAATTAGGAAAGCACAGTATAGTAGAAAGAGTGACAGATTTGAACACATTAGATGTGAGTTCAAGTTCTGATCCAGTTATACAGCCTACCTAAGCCATCTTGGTTTAATTCAATACTTATTAAAGGCAGGCTATGTATAAGTCTCTGTCCTAGGTGGTGCTAGGTTCCTTTTATGTTTTGTCTTTCTGTGTTAGAATATAAGGACCTTAAAAGCAGATATGGTTTTTCTTTTTACTTCTTAGGGCTTTGACAGAGGCCTAGGCACTAAGAATTCAATAGTTTTGTTGACATATTGATTTCACTTGATGGTAATATGAAGCCAACGCAAAAAAAAATGTATATACAAGTGGAGGAGAAGGGGAAGGAGAGGAAGGAAAAGAGGAAGGGAAGGGGGAGGGAGAAAGGGAGGGAAAGGGGTAGGGGAAGGAAGAAAACTAGGGGGAGGGGGAAGGATGGGGGGGAAGAGAAAAGAATAGAAAACATATTTATAGTACTGATGACATAAAACTTGGAAGGAGAGCCAACACATCAGAGTCAGGCTTCAAAAAGTTCATGAAAAACCAGAACATTGGACTGAATCTACAAAGATAAAATTTGATAGGAAATTGCACCAAATCTTTTCTTGGATTTAAAAAAAATCAGTATCACATTCAGATGACAGTAGAGGTGGGGCTAAAATCTAGTTCTTCTGAAAAATATTGGAGGATTATAGTGGATCATAAGTCCAATAGAAGAATTCATAGTATGAGATAGTGTCCAAGAAATCTAAAGAGGTCTGAGGTTGCAAGAAGAAATGCAAAGAGACATACCTCAAAAGAAGAGATATGAGAAGATACCCCCACTTTATTCTTTTGTAAAGGTGAGAAATTCAGAGAGAAAGAGAGAGAGAAGAGAGAGGAGAAAGACAGGATAGAACAGGAGAGGAGAGGAAAGGAAAGGAGAGAGAGTTGTTAACTCATAAAAGATGCTCAAGATGGGCTTCATGCAGGAGATGATATCTAAATTGTGCTTTTAAGGAATACAGAAATTTGATACTGTAGAGCCATGATGTGAATAGAAAATTGGAATCAGTGCAACTAGAACAGAGAAAAGTGAAAGTGAGTTACATGAAGACCAGAAGGATAAATGGAAACTATGCTGTTAAAGGCTTGGTCTTACATGCTTTGGGATTTCCATTTTACCCTAGAAATAACAGGGATCCATTCAAACGTTTATATGTAGTTGGTAAGGACGGCAAATTTGTTTTTAGGCAATAAGATGAAGGAAAAATTGGAGAAGAGTTGTGGAAATTAGGAAGACAGAGGTGGAAAGGATCTTATAAGCCACATAACCTCTGTCTTCCTATTTATTCACCTGAATAACAATATCTACTTCCCAAGCTTGTTGTGAAAATTATAAAGCACATTGAAAATCTTCAAACTCTGTATGAATGTTATTACTTAGGTTATTGGAGTCCATCTAGTCTAACAATTTCATTTTATAAGTGAGGAAAATGAATTCCAGATAAATAAAATTATAATAGTAATAGACCAGGTGGTTTGAACCAGAGTAGAAACCCCAGGAAGAGGATGGATTTGAAAATTTCACACAGTCAACACTTTGTAAATACATATATATATATATATATATATATATATATATATAGGAAGGAAAGATAAGGACAAAGGCTAAATCCAAGTGAATATGGTTGACTGTAGGAATAGTAATAAAATCGACAATCATAGAGAAGACAGGAGGAAGGATGAGTTGAGAAGAAATGAAATAATTTCAATTTTGGATATATTAATTTTTGCAAGGGCCTTTTGAGAGGTCTATGAAGATAGATAAATGGAGTTGCCTAGCAACTATTTATAATGAGAAATAGAGATCATGAGAAAGATTAAAGTTAGATTATAGAGATAAACATATGAATTTATATATGACTATCTCTTATTGTTCAGTCATGTCTGACTCTTCATGATCCTGTAGACCAGCTGTCCATAGGTTTATTTTTGCTTTGTTTTCTGGCAAAGATATTGGGATGTCTTGCCAATAAATGTATAATATATAGATATACATCTATATAAAAATGCACATGCATAATTATATGTGACTATCATCTGTATCTATCATCTGTCTATACCTATAAATCACATATTTTTCCATCTATCTATTTATCTCTCTACCAATCATTTGCCTGGTGACAGCCTTTGAACCCAAGGAAGTTGGTGAGATCATTAGAAACAACTAGAAAAATGAGAGAAAAAAAAAGGTTACCAAGTAATCTTGAAGGATGCTCAAGCTTGTATGTTTCATCTTCATTTTCCTGGTCTTAGCTTTTTCATCTGTCAAACAAAGGAGATGGACTCTAAGGTCCATTCTTTAGGACCTGTGATTGTATAGTATGTGTTATCCTAATAGTGAAATTCCTCCTATGTGCAGAGATGGCATTATATCATACAGAGACTGACAATTTTTATTACTGTTTCATATTATGTCTTAGATTTGGAGTCTGTAACGTGATCTTAGGGCCTTAGGGTACAAGTCAGAAAGAATAATGGAAGTGAAGGGGTTGGCAAAAGGAAAGTATGGTGACTTATCTTGTGAAAGTATAAACAACTTGTTGGGAAGAATCAATAAAAAGCCACCTCTTTCTGCAAAAGGCTGAACCAAAAACCTTTCATTCCAATCCACTTTGCTTCTCTGGGCTTCCAGACAGGTCAATCAATGCACCTTAGAGCTGGATGACTGTCTCCTCAGTCTGGAACTTCTTTAAAGCAGAGATGTCTAAAAATGGATCAGTCCAAATCCCTCACAGTTTGAAGATTGAAGAATCTAGTTAAACAGAGTGAATAGAGTGCTGGAAGTGTCATGGCTTAAGATGGGCTTCTTAGAATATTAAGAAATTAGCTAGAACTATTTAAAGGAGATTTTCTTTATCCCATTTCCTTTATCAAAGACAAGAGGTAATATATGGAGCTGCTAATGTTTTAAGATTAAAAATCTATCTTGATTATATTAGAATTATTGCTGTTCTCAGTCTTTCAAATTTTCCAAATAATTCAAAGAATCGCAGCATTTGGGAGTTAGGAGCCCATAGGCCATCTTGTTCTCCTACACATTCATTTTTAAAAATCTCCACTATAAAATGTGCAACAATTGATCCCTCAGCTTCTGCTTGATGACCACCAAGGGAAAAAAAACCCACACCACAAATCCAGATTAGCTCTTCTGTTTTTTTTTTCTTTTTTTTTAATCAGCTGAACTGTTTGAAAGGCTTTTTATCTCTCATCCCCACCCCCTTACTTCCTAGCTTTGCAACTTCTACCCACTGGTCAAATATTTCCTCAACAAGACAGCCATCAAATACTTGAATGCAACTTTCATATCCCCATGAAATGTCCTTTTTTATCCAAGGTTAAACATGCCTAGTTTACTTCATATATCATAACTGATCCTTCACTACCTGATTATACTCTGGATAATGGCTTATTATATCATTTAATAGTGGCGCCTACCATGGAACATGATACCTCAGATGAGTTCTTAAAAGTACAAAGCACAATAGAAATATCACCTCCTTAGTATTACATTTATACCCCCTCCTAATTTATTCCTATTGCTTCAACTTTTTGTTTACCATATAACACTATTGACTAAAATTGAGTTTATGGATCACTAAAATCCTCAGAATTTTTTAAACTACTATATACCATCTTTTTCTTATCTTATGCTTGTGGCATTTTCTTTTTTTAAAACCAAGTATATTTATGGTCACTAAATTTCATCTTCTAGATTCAGCTCAATGCTCTAGTCTATTAAGAGTATTTTTTACTCTAATTCCATCATCCACTATGGTGGAACTCAGCTATGTGTCATTTGCTGCAAATCTATGCCTTTCTTCAAGTAACTGACATAATATTAAATAATACATCACCAAGGACACATCACTGGAACACTCCATTTAAGGCTTTTGAATATTGCCATGTTGACAATGAATTATTACCTTTTTGATATTGGCCACTGTGTTATACTTGAATCCATCTAATTTTATTATCTTAGCATCCATATCTCTCCATCTTGTCCACAAGAATAGTTTGAGATACATCATCAAAATGCTAGAATATAGGTAAATTATAGCCAGAGCATTCCCATATCTATTAGCTTAGTAATCTGTTAAAAAAAGAGAAACATATTTAACTTACCTAGACACACTCTGCATGAAGAGACTGTGATTTATTGTTCTCCCCACTTTTCTTCCCAGATGTTTCTCAAATATCTCTTAAATAAACCTTTCTAGAACTTTTCCAAGACTCAAACTAAAGATTGATTGATCTATGGTTTAACAACTAAGATTTTTTCCCTATTTTGAAATCTAAGATAACATTGCCTTTTCCAGTCTTGTGGTTCCTTGAGTGTCTTCCATAATCTATATCATTGGCATTTGGTCACCCATGACATGTACAGGTTCCTTCAGGACCAGGAACCAAGCCAGGAAACTTGAATTAATCAAGACCAGTGAGGTTCTTTCTCACCATCCTCTTATTTATCTTAGACATCAATTCCTCATAAGGTACTTTTCCTTTTGCAATTACCAATTTAAAGATCATTTTACTTGCAGAGCAAATAGAAATAAAATCATAACTGAGTCTCCCTGCATTATCTTTTTTGCTAGGTAACAACATCTCATCTGCTCAAATGAAAGATCCTATCCAATTCTGATTTTCTTTTTTCGCTAATAAAAAAACAAATAAGGGAAAAGGATTTTCTTGGTGTTCTTGCCTTCTCATTTCCCATCCTAACTTATTCTTACCTTTAGTATTCTAGACACTACTTGAACAAGGATATAACATGCTCATATTCACCCTCTATGCTTCCATCTTATATACATTTTCTTTCTAAAATGAAGTTAATTGATTAGTTGCCTGTCCATCATCATAGACATCTCCAAAGTAAACCCATTTTCCTTTCCCATTGGAACTGTTGCTTCTTGTCCTCTTAATATCATTCTTGAGCATATTTCATTCATTCCAATTGGGCATTAGCCTGAAGCAACTTTGTCTATGGCATCCCTCCATCTTTCCTCTGGACTCATTGAAGTTTGTTTTCCCAAATTTTGGGTGCATGTCAAACTATGTTCAGTTTTCCTCCCACCTTTCTTATAAATTGAGGATGGAGTGGAGACTTCCCCTCTTTTCCATCTTAGCAATGAGTTCTTCCCTCTTGCTAACAATTACTTTCAAAATGAAATTTCTCCTTATTAATTTTCCACATTTTGAAGGAAGAAATTATCACTAAAAACAAAGAAGATGTGATTGACTGTCCTGTTAGCAAAGAAATCCAGTCACTCTCTCTGACTCTTCTATGAATAGGTCTCAGTCTCTCTGTCTCTTTCTCTGTCTCTGTCTATCTCTGTCTGTCTCTCTGTGTCTCTCTCTGTCTCTCTGCCACCTGTGTGTATGTTCCTGTGTATCTCTGTTTTTGTCTGTCTCTCTCTTTCTTTGTCTCTCATGATTACTAGGTCAATAAATTTATGCCCTTGGACCCTTAAACAGGGAATTACCAACTATCATTCTTCTTCCTCTGTTCATTATCAGATCACCTCTCACCTAATCAATTTGATTATCTATTACTACTTTCTTAGAAAACAAGCAACTTCTTCCTCCTAAAAAAAGTGAAATACTATCCTCTTCAGGGAGATCCCCAAATGTTGTTTTTTAAGGTCTAACTCTGCTGTTGTCCTTTTCCCTTTTTTAAGGATGTCCAATCATCTTGACAAGGGTTAAGTCTCCTGTGCTGCACTTCACAAACTTTTCCCATTGAAGACTGGCACCTGCTCCCTTTAGGAGCCCTTAATTCTTTCTAATAATCTCAAGTGCAAAGAGCTATGCTTAGATTTTCTTCACCTCTTGTAGATAGTGTCCAGCCTACACTTGGAACAAATTTGTCACACGCATTTGACATGTCAGTGCACAATATCTTCTTTCTTCACAATGTTTTGCCTTTTTTCTTGAAACTATTTATGGATGTTTAGATCTAGGGGTGTGCTGGAGCCAGCTTAAACCAATTGGGAATGGTTGAACGCTTTTTCAGTGTGAGCATTCTCACACCTCAGTAATTGGCAAAAATACATAACTGCCATTGACTGACTGCGGTGGTGATTGTCTGGACTTAATAAAAAGTAAAGAAAATTTTTTGAATGAAGGTTAAAATTTTACATTAAATTTAAAAGTTTATCATCATATTTTATAAGAACTAGTTATAAAATACTTAACAGCATATATATTAAACAGTAATTATCTAAATCATTATCTCTCCTCTAAAATTTGACCACCTATCTCAAATTCTCTTCCCAAGTCTCAATGACAATGCCATTATCATGGTTACATTAATCTTTCCTTTGGTCATGAACCAAATTTTTGTCTCCTCTACCAGTTCCCATCAATCTGCTCCATCATTGTATCCAATACTTTCACTGTTCATTTTCCTCTCTGCCCCCCCATTACTTTGTCCTGTCCTAATAACTAGCTTCCCCTCCCCCCTTATCTTTCTTTTGGTCTACTTCTTCATTTCAACTCTTTGATCCATTTTTTTTATTTTCCTTAATCTTTTTTTTATAACATTTTCATGGTTCCCTAATTCAATTCTGTTTCCTTTTCAGAATGGAAGTATGAGTTGGTTTTAGTATCTGATCCTTGAAATTCTTCAAGTTTTCCTTGATATCTCCCAAATTTTATCAAATTGATTTTCTACACATTCAATCATGAATTGGTTTTATTAGATCAAACCATTCTACATAGTTTACATTTGATTTTAATTTGTTCTAAATTCTATCTTCTTCCTGAACTCTTCCCACAGACTTTTCTCATAAAAATCCAAATTTTCTTTCAATGTAACATAGCAAACATTTATTAGAGCCTTCTGTTGTGAAAATGTTGGAGTTTAAGTGATTCAAGACTAATGAGTATTATATTAAGGTTGTGACTGCTCCCAACCAAGGATCTTATATTATACTAGAGAAACCATACAATATGTTCACAGATTAGTAATTAAAGCATAAAAAGACAAAATTTGAAGAAAAAACTGTCAAGCCCTTCTACTATAGTTTGCATTTATTTGTATGTTTTAACTACCTTTCTGTTTGTTTATTTCTGACTCTGTCTCTCTGTCTCTTTCTGTTTCTGTCTATCTCTGTCTCTGTCTCTCTATCTCTCTTAGATTCTGTTTGTCAGTATCTATGTGTGTGTCTCTCTCTTTCTGTCTCTTTTTCCCTCTCTCTATCTTCTCCACTCAGGAAGGTTTGTGCAAGGAACAGCATCTTTGAGTGAAATGAGCAAAACCAGGAGATTTTTATACACGGCAACAACAATACTATATGAGGATCAGTTCTAAGGGACATGACTCTCTTCAACAATGAAATGCTTCAAACCAATTCCAATTGTTCAGTGAAGAAAGCCATATACACCCAGAGAGAGGGATGTGAAATGTGGACCACAACATAACATTTTCATGTTCTCTATTGAGGTTTGCTTGCATTGTATTTTCTTTATCGGATTATTATTTCTTGTAGAAACGATTTCTCCTTCACAAAAAAATGAGGTGTTTCGCAATAACTATACATATATTCGATTTCTTAAGCATTCTAACATAATTATCATGTAGCGGATATCCTGCCATCTAGGGGAGGGGTGGGGAGTAGGGGGGAAAAATTTGTAACAGAAAGCTTTGTAAGGGTTAATGTTTAGGAATTACCTATACATATATTTTGCAAATAAAAAGTATTAATAAATAAAAAAGATTTAAAAAAGAAAGGAACAGCTTCTTCTAAAAAAAATTTCTCTGCCAGATAAGACTTTTTACTTGTCCCAACTCTGGAGCAGGCAAATAAATATGATAGCCACCATTATTTGACATGGACCAAACCTTTAAAGTTTCAATCAGCAGAGTTGAAACTAGTAATTTTAGCACCAGAAACAAACTCAATATCAGAGAGAGAGAAATCCTAGGGAAAGTAAGTTAGGTCAGGAACTAAGCTAACATGTGGCTGTCATCTGAGAGCTTCCTATTTTACTTAATTTGTTTCTGACAAAGAAGAAAGCTTTGTTTCATTTCATACATTCAGGACTTTAATTTCACTCCCTGGAAAAAAAGGCACAATAGGTCTATTTTAGTTATATTTCGGGCAGACTATGAGACACTATTTTCCTAGGATTTTGAAATTATTTTTCCCCTTTATTGTTGTTGTTTGCTCAAGAGCTAGAATGACAAGCTTGACCAGTAGGTGGCACATAGTGTCTGTCCCACTTTTTGGCCTTACCCCTGTCTCTTCTTGGGATTTCTCAAGTTGTCCCCTCCCTCTCCATTCTCATCAGTCTGGCTTCAATTGAATCACCTTGATGAATTAACACAGCTTTTGTGTAATTCTATAAATCTTTCCCTGAAAGGATCAATTGAAGATATCTCCAGATAGAGGATATTGATATCCCAGACGATACAGAATAAATGAGTCCCACAAGTGGCTTTAGTTTCACCACTAACCAGTCCAAATGTAAGGTGTTACTCTTTTTTTTTAAACATACTTTCAGGCATCCATGTCTACCATATTTCAGTGCTAGAAATAAATAATGTAAATGTCCTTTTGGCATTTGGGCTAATACTGCCAATATATTGTAAGAGTTACCACTTCTGGTCAAATATGCAAAATGGACCTCAGTGCCTTCACTTTAAGAGTTAATGTGGCTTCCTGAAAATCTAACTAGTACTAGGGAGTAATTTCATGCATTATCACTGTATTTTTTGGATATTTACCATTTTCACTCTTCTTCAGTCTTCCAAAAGTCAATCGTAGATAGAAGGACAAGGTTGATAGTAGTTTTACTGATTATTTTGAAGTTTTGATAGGGAAAATTTGAGAATCTTGACTGACAAGAGAATTTAAAAGCCTCTGTAATTTATAGGGGATTACTGCTTAGATGTTGGTTAGACATGAAGATTCCCAGTGTGATACAATTGGACCATGCCTCAGAACATTCCAGTCAAAACTTCATACACTTATAAGTAGAAGCCCATCAAGTTTGAACTTTTTATTTTGTAGAGATGAAAATGAGTCCCAAACAGGTGATGAGTAACGCAAGGTAGCTCAGAGTAAGTAGTAGAGCTAAAGTTTTTAGATCTATTCCCCCACTGACTCCAAAGTCAATGGACTTTACACCATACCATATTCCTTCCTCATGGACAATACGCAAAAAAAATGACTCAAAGTACCATTTTGGTATATTGGGGATTGGAGAAGAGTAGAATATGAATGATGAAAATGTAAGAGCTTGGACTTAGTCCTCCTCCATCTCAGTTCATCAAGTCCCCAAATTAATAAACCAATTGTACATCACTTGCCTCAAGATTAATCTTAGAGAATCACCTTAATACAATGAAAAAGAAACTGGTTATGAAATCACAGAAAGCAGGTTCTGATTCCAAGTTTGATATCTGTATGACCTTTTGTGAGTTATTTAAATTTCTTAAGCCTCATTTTCTTCATCTGAGATATTGAGGGATTGAAGAAGATAGCTTCTTCAGCTCTTTCCAACTTAGGGATAACATTTTTAAAAATAAATTGCAATCACCCATTTTGTCTGATGGGTGTTGGACTTCTTTGATGGCAAAAACTAGCCATGAAAGGGTAGAAGTTTGAGGTCAACAGGAGGGTAGCACTTTTCACTCTCTATCATTCAGGATGTTGAGTGCAAGTTCAATACTGTTTGACAGGGACATGAACTCCTTCAAGTCCCTGACAATTGGGGGATTCCATTAGCATGGCAAATTGACCACCTTGACCACAAATCAACAAATCAATGCCTC
Source organism: Myrmecobius fasciatus (assembly GCA_023553655.1). NCBI lineage: Eukaryota > Metazoa > Chordata > Mammalia > Dasyuromorphia > Myrmecobiidae > Myrmecobius > Myrmecobius fasciatus. The sequence goes on along the minus strand of JAJPUD010005659.1, from coordinate 120,403 downwards.
ATTTTGGCATCACCTTGACAGTTACTGAGCTGTTTCCTTAAGATGACTCTTTGCTAATGAGAGAACGATGTCACTGGTATGACCCCAGAATCATTGCAGACAGGTAGCAAGAAAGATGAAATTAAGTTTTGTCTCCCTTTTATTGACAAAACTGTAGCAGAAAAAGAGATAAAGTGAAATATAATGACCCACAAGTCCTCAGTCCTTCTAACACAAATAGACACATATACATATACACACACATTACCCTTCCTATTGGATAAAGTAATCTAAGATCACAGATTCAGATTCATAGATGTAAACTTTGAAAGAACATAAAATCATTTTATCTAATTATTTCATTTTATAGTTGAGGAAACTGAGACCCTGGGGTTATTAATTTCTTTTATGATCTTCCTTAACTTCTCCTCCCTAGTGAACAGAACTATTTACCAGTGTTTGATAAAGGATGGAGGAGTAGCTCTGAGGCCAAATAGAAGTCAACTGGAATCTCCAACCCTAGAATAGATTATAGTACAATACAAAGAAACCTGGATTTTAAGTCAATAAATCTATCCTACTTTATCATTTTCACATGTTTGACTTTTAGTTCTTTACACTGCTTCAGCCTTAGTTTTTTCTTCACAAAAGAAAGGAGTTTGATTCTATGACCCTTAAGATCCATTCCAGATATAGACATATGAATTAAGAACCCATTGAGATCCTTTGTCAGAGGAAAATCCATTCTCAAGAGAAATTGTTGTATCTTATCTCCAAACTTACATGCTTTTCTGCCCCTTGCTTCAAAAATCATGAAACAAAACTCGTGAACATGGTCATTCAATTCCAAACTCAGTTGTTGTTTAGAAGTTGTTTCCAACTCGTCATGATCTCATTTTGGATATTCTTGGCAAAGTTACTGAAGTGTTTTACCATTTCCTTCTCTAGCTCATTTTACAGATAAGGAAACTGAGACAAACAAGGGTATATGACCAGCATAGGGTCACATAACTAGTAAGTATTTGGGGCCAGATTTGAACTGAGGCCTTCTTGACTCCAGGAGCATTTCCAAACTTGATAAATATATTTATTAATGACTGTCAATTACAGAATACCTATATGTCAAGCACTATATTACATATTGCAAAAGCAATATGAGAGAAATAAAATCCTAAAAGCTTTGATGTAAAAATGGATTGTAGAAATGGTAGGATCATAGATACGAACCATATCAATTTCAGACTGTCCCCTGCTGTCAAATCCATTGCCACCCATCCTATCACCATTCATCTCTTGCCAAATCTACCTAAAGAAATATGGTTTCACAAGCATATTGACTGGGTATTTGACCTCAACTGAACCCTCAATCAGCAAGGCGATCTTCCTATTCCTGCCTCCAGACAATCACAAACATTCCGTCTCTCCCCAAGTTTCCAACTTTCATTCTTCCTTCCTCTGTCAACTGAATACCTTGCTCATTATTGAGAAAACTGAGCTCATCTAAGGTGATCTATTTTCTTCATCTCAACACCTCTTGATATCACCTTTTCTGTCTCTTTCTCCTCTGAAATCTCTGAAGATGAAGTGACCTTTTTCCTTGCCAAAGTTCAAGCAGCTGTTACTTTTACCCCAGTCATGGTTCTGAACACTAATTGATTATCTTAGATAAAGTGGTTATTGAGTTTCTGCTTGAAGACCTCTGATAAGGGAAATCAATTCCATCCTGAAGCAGTCTGTTCTACTTTGGGATGGTGACAATTGCTAGGAAGTATCCTACTCTCAGGAATAGGCATCTTTTGAACCTTGTTCTCTTGGAACCAAAATATTGATCCCTCTTCCCCATGATAGCCTGCCTATTTGGATACAACTAAAACACCCATCTCTGCCTTCGCTTCAGCATGACAAATATTCCCCATTCATTCAAACAAGTCCCTGAGCCTGATCTCCCTGTCCTAGTTGACTTCCTTTGATCATTGACATACTCTGGTCATTCAATATAAGCTGCTATAATTAGGAAATTAAACAGAACAGCTGTTTTGGTGATAATCTTGAGACTCCATAAAGATGGACAATTAATAAAAACTTCAATCACAGAATTTTACTTCACTCTTCCCTTTCCTCTCCAATTTTTTTCCATTCAGCTGCTATAGTGATTTTTCTAAAGTGTTAATATGACTATACCATTCCTTTACTCAATAAACTCCAAATGTATTAATTTCATGATTAAGCATGAAGAATTCTCTTCAATATCTAAATCTCTTCACAACCTGCCATTTTACCAATCCTGTTAAACTTTGCTAAACTCTATACACTCAAATAATAGAGCAACAATGACAAGTATAACTGTGAATCAACCCTCTAGCTGTCTTTACACTGATTATTCCCCATATTGGAATATTCCCTTTCATCTCCCCCTATTCCTCTTTCTTCAATACTCAGCTCAGATTCTATCTTCTGCAGTATCTCTTCCCCAGGATTAAGTGATGCATCTGTATATATTTTACAGATGGCATAGTAGATAGAATGCTGGACTTCAAAAAACAAAAAAAGAATTTCCAAGTTCATGTCCTGGCTGAGAAACTTATTATTTTTGTAACTCAGTTTCCTCATTTATAAAATGGAGTTAATAACATCAGGTACCTTACATGGTTATTTTGAAAATAAATGATACATATTTGATTCATCATATATTTTAACATAATTAACATGTATTGCACTACCTGCCTTCTAGGGGAGGAGGTGGGGGGGAAGGAGAGAAAATTTTGGAACAGAAGTCTTTGCAAGGGTCAATGTTGAAAAATTACTCGTGTATATGTTTTGCAAATAAAAAGCTTTAATAAAAAATCATAGAATCATAAAAAAAGAAAATAAATGAGATATCATATGTGAGTATACTTTCAAGTTTTAAATGTCATAGCAGTGGTAAATATTATTACTATTTATTTACTTACAAACTTACTTATCTCCTCCATTAGAATATCTCTTTGAAAAAATATTAAAAGAATTTGATCTTTTTAAGTACATGGATTGGCTTTATTTAGTACAATGTCTGGCATATGCTAAGTGTCACAATTTTTTTTTGATTAATGGACCACTGATTTTTTAGATAGGCCATTATATAATTACAGTTTGACATTTTAAAATGTAAAGGGAAAATTGTACTATCAGATTTTTTTCCTGGGGGTAAAACAAAAAGCAAACAAAAATAGTAAAATGATTGCACTGTTAGTCATTAATGTAATAACATGAAGAGAAAAATAAAGAAAGAAATCACCCGTAACTTCCCTAACTAATTCCTGTGTGACCTAAAGGAAAATCTGTCAGTTTCTTTTATGAAGACACAATATTCATCTACCTCCAAGGCTTTCTTGTTGACAATTAGAAGTAAATAAATGAATAGCACTTGCTAACACAACCATGCTCCAGAAACATTTAACATAAAGAAGTAAATTTTATGAGAAGGGAAAGAAATTAGATTAACTTCCCAAGACCATGAAGCCCTCAATTTATCCATTTAATGAGGAGAGCGGCAATGAACATTTGCCCTACCCCACAACTCTCCACATATATTAATTCAAAGAGGATAGGCCCTCTTGAGCATCTCAGGCTAAGTGAGAAATAAGGTGAAATTCTTCTTGGAAATTATGTTTTGCCAGTAAAATAGAGGTATGTTTGATCGTCAATATTACAAATGCAGTTAAACTTCTCAAATCATCAAAGCAATAATAGACTATCAGCACTGCAAGATCACCTTTGAGTTTATCTAGTACAATGTTTTATTTTATATATTGTGAATTTAAGAGCTAGTAAGAGGAATCCACTTATTCATGGATGGCTCTTAGAATCCTTTGCTTAGAGCAAGATAACATTCCAATCTTATAAGGTCTTCTCTGAGCTCTCTCGTCAGTGTTGGCTAATTTATATATGGTTTCAAGACTTAAAAGGAGATATAAGTGTATGCATATATATATATATATATCCATTGCATACATGTGGGGATATATATATGTACATATATAAATCTGTTTTCTTCAGTTTTCTCAACTGTATGTTGGTTGTAGATAATAACAGCATCACAGGGCTTTTGTGAGCATCAATGAGAGAACATTTGTAAAAATAGTTAGCAGATTGCCTGGCATATAGGATGAATTGTATAAATGCTTATTCCCTTCTTTGTTCACACACAGATATGTGTACATATACCTGTCGCATGTGCCCCCGTTATATGTCATGTGTCACCTGTTGTAACCCATCTGTTACATATATGCATGTACACATGTATACATGTATGTGTGTATTCGTGTGAAAATCAAATGAGCTTATATAGGGTTATATAATCAAGATACTGATACATACACGTAAGTAAAGAAATGTACAGATACATACATATGTGGAATATGTATACAATGCATAAGGGTATATGTATAATCACATTGATATAACAACACTGCATTAAGTAATATAATGATATATCCATTTTATAGACAAGGAAAGGATTGAGTGATTTGTGGAGGATCAAATAACCAGTGTTTGGGGAAAGATACAAAGTCAGGTCTATCCTATTCCAAATCCAACATTATGCATTACACTACCTGGCTGTCTATTCATCCTCAATAGTATTTACTTCTCTGTTAGCACATAGAATTCCTCAGCAGAATATCTATTCTTTGTGGGTTAGAACCACTTTATCCCATTTGGTTTCCCCAGCACAGCAGTGTATCATTTAAATTTATTAGATGCTCAATTTTTTTTCATTGATTTGCACTGAAGTATTTAAGTTAACCAGAATAGTTAGTGGCCAAGCTGTGACAAAAGTCCAGGTTTTCCAAATTACTGTTCTTTCCATTTCTCCCCTCTTCTACTCTCCCAGTAATTATAGTGGGAACCCCTCGAATACTCATCCATAAACCTGTGAAATGAACAGCTGCAAAATCTGATTTCTTGAAATAGTAATCTGACTTGATCTGTAGTTAAACTATAAGATTATATATTTAAAACAGGAAGGCTTCTTTCGAGACCATTGAGTCTAACCTCTTTCTACAGATGAGGAAACTGAGGCTCACAGAACTTAACTAATTTGTTCAGGGTTACTCAACTAGTAAAGATCCAAAGAACGTTAATTTAGATCTTTCTGACTCCAAACTCAAGGAGCTATTCATTTCAATTCTGCTACCATCAGTGAGCAATCAATGAGATGTGTGTCCAAAAATTGATGAAAATTGACCTTTGATGTTGCCATTTAAATCTTTCCTAGACATGTGGGTCAAATTCACTATGCCCTGATGCATGGAGATGAGGGCAGACTCATATTAGTCACCCTTCTAGTTCATTATAGTTAATCTTTCACTAATGAGTACCTGACTAATTAAAACAATAAAATCCTTCTTTTTCTTCCTTCCCCATCCCTCCCTTGTTTTGTACTATTTTTCTTATTTCCTCTATTGTGTCTACTTTTAGAAGAACAAGAGTTAGAAAGGAGCTATCAGAGATAGAATCTCTAACTCTTTATTTCTGTCTCTGTCTCTCACACAATAACTGACATACCATAGATGCTTAATGAAGGATTGTTGATTGATGTGTAATATTTATTTGTGACCTTCTAAAAAGCCTTTTTATAGAGGTCTTGTTCAATAAATGGGAGGTCCTTTGCTTGACACTCTGTTTCATGGATAGTCTCTCTCTCTCTTTTTCATGTCTGTCTGTCTCTCCCTCCCTCTCTTCCTAACCTTCATCCTTCTCTGTCTCTGTCTTTATGTTTTTCTGTCACAATCTCTGTTTCTGTCTCTGTCTCTGCCTCTCTCTCTCTGTCCCTGTCTTTGTTTCTGCCTTTCTCTGTCTCTCTGTGTCTCTGCCTGTTTCTCTCTATGTGTCTGACTAGCTCTGGCTCTCTCTCTTTCTCTATCCCCCCATGAAGATAGTTTTCTTTCAATCAACAGTGAAAAATGCATAGATTTAGACTCATATATCTTATATTACAATCCTAACACTTTCACCTATCTGATTTTATAGAAATCAATTAATCTTTCTGGGTCTCAGTTTGCTTATCTCCAAAAGGGAGATGGGGATAGGATTTGATACCCTCTTCTATTCCCACTCATCATTCCACTGACCTTTGTGTCATCTGCAATTTGGATTTTTCTGCTTTCATTATAATCCATGAACTTTAGTTCCAAAGCATCACCAGAAGCATATTAGAATTGTAAAATAATCAATCAATGAAAAAAATATGAAGTAACTACTTTGTGACTACTATATATGAAGTGCTGGACAACAACTAAAAATGTTCCTAAATAGCACAAAGCAGCTTGGAGTCATAGAAGGTACAGCACAGTTTCCAAGACTCTATTTACAACATTTTCTAAACCCTAAATCCTCCATAACATCTTCACTCATTCAACAGTGACTTTTTCCTTCTCATAACTCTCATAATATGTAGTTTTTACTTCTCTGTTACACTTACAGGGATGTTTTAAAATATAATGATAAAAGCTGAAATATTAAAATACAGTCATGCTGAAAATAACACATGAATTATTCTAAAATAATTTATTAAGGCTTTTCCATATTTTAAATTGTCACAAGACTTAATCTTTCCAACAAAATATAAGAGCTAAATAGTGCTTTCCCATTTTCTTTTCCTTTTTTTTAAAGATGGATATTGAGGAAATGCTCCTAAAATCTTAATGCTTAGTAACATCAAAATGTCTAGATTTGTCACAGATAAACCAGATTGAATTTTAAGAAGGATTCTGGAACAACTTTAACCCAGTGTGATGTAATGAATAGAATCTTAGGCAAAGAATAAAGAAGGAAAGCTTGAATTCTAAAGTTTTGCTTGTGGCTGTTTTGACTTTGTTGTCCTCTTCTGAATTTGTGTCTTGATCTTCCCTTTAAGCACAATAATTTTCTATGGTCAAGTTCTTTCCTTGTTTCTGATTAGAGACATTATTTTAAAGTTGCTTAGAGGAGATGTGTGAGATTTCAGGTGAGTTCCTGCCTTAATTCCACCCTCTCAGATCTTCCCTTCTAAGATTATTTTTTGACATGCTTGAATTCAAACATATATTTACTATGTGACCTTGGTCAAGCCACTCAACTGCTTTATGCCTCAGTTTTTTATATGAATAATAAAAGATGAGACTTCATGAACCTTGAGTTTCTTTCTAAGTTATAAATTTAGAGAGCTTTGAACCATCACATAAACCAGAAAACCCAAGTAATCATAAAAAAAAACAGTTCCCAGTGCTTTCTAATTATTTCAGGTTTTATTTTAATTGACTAGGAAAAGACTTTAAGTCTTTAAAATATTTCATTAAGGACCTTGGTTTTATACAACTATCAGTTCTTAATAGCTCCTTCTCTTCTAATGGAACCCTCCCTTGTTACAAGAAAATATCAAGTGAAAACAAAACATTACAGTGATTCTGAAAATGTCTCATTTTGCATTTATGCCCAACTGTCTTTCAATACAAAATCAGGTGACATATTCCCTCATCAGTCCTCTTAAATCATGACTGGACATACCATTGGGCAGAGTCCTGAACTCTATAAAGGCATTCATTTTAAAAGAATTAAAAACTATCACATTGCCACATTGATATGAAGCAAAGTAACATGTAACCTGGGGGATCCAGGTAACATGGGGATAAAGTTCCTGTTCTGGAGTCAGGAAAGTTCATCTTCCTGAGTTCAATCTGGACTCAAATCAGTGACCCTATACAAGTTGCTGAACCCAATTTGCCTTGGTTTCCTAATTTGTAAAAATGAGCCAGAGAAGTAAATGACAAATTACTCTTAAATCTTGGCCAAGGGAAAAAAAAATCCAACATTGGGTCATGAAGAGTGAAAACAATTGAAAACAATAGTAGGAAACCTCCAACCTATTCTACTCTTTTTCACAATCTTATGCTGAACCCAAATTGGACTATTTTTTTTAACTATTTGTATCCTTTTCTGCTTCTTCTGTTTAGCCCGTGTCACTTCATTTCTTATTTTTCTCTTTCAAACAATGAATTAACAAGCATTTATTACTGTGCACCAAGCACTGTATTAGGCAATGGAGACAGAAAGACAAAATTCAACTAGCTACTTTTCTTGAGAAACTTTGGTCAAATCCAAAGAAATAATGCTTAAGACACTGATATCTTCTTATATGAATGTTGCTTTTACCAAAAGAGGTGGGAAAAGGCCATATGTGAGACTAAGAAAAAAAACTTGAGAAAAGATACAGACTGTTCTGAGAACTTGAGTGAAAACAATCCAAAACAAAGGTATTGACTGATGTTAGAAGTGACTGTGTCGCCTTGTTTCCCAGCACTAATTTGAATATGACAGTTTTCAGCAATGTGGAATTTATTGCTGGGAAAATCTGAATCAAAGAAAAAAATTTAGGGATTATGGGAACATTTTACAGTCACTATTTATGCCAAACCTGACAGAAATGTAGATTTGGAGTTTTCTATCAATAAAGAGATGTATGTCACACTAATAATGAATTAAGGCAGATGGATACACAAAAGTCCCAGGACTGGAAACTAGCAGAGAAGACAAGAATCTCAGAGAGGAGAATCACAGAAGCCAGAAAAGACAAAGTTAAGACAAAAGCAGAGAAAGAGAACACCAGCTGAAGTGAAAATGGAGAAAAATTTAGTCTGCACATCATTATCATGGCCATTCCTTCTCCTGTCCCTTCCCCTAGCTGAGAGATGGGAAGACAGTCTCTGTTGCTGAGAGCTGATTAAAGGAAAAAAGATGCTGAGAGCTGGTTGGGGAAAACAGAGTCCTTACTAATTTTAAAAGATCCTTGGCAAAGGGTTGTTTAGTGCCAGCAAGGGCTTGAAAGCTAACTGAAGACGGGATCTTCAGCTCCTCTGGGAACTGTTTTGATTAAAGGAAATCTCTGGTGCTGGGAGCTGTTTGGAAGAAAGCATAAACCACTGTGTTTGAAGAGCTGGCTGGGGAAAGGCTGCCTTAGCAGCCTACAATCTACTGCAATCTACAGGTTGAAAAGGGGAAACAACTAAAAACCCAGATAGTAGATATATCTAGCTTTATAAGGCCACAGATTGAAGGGAACTGTTTTGTTTGTTTGTTTGTGGGATTTTATTTTTGTTTTTTCCTGAGACAATATAATAGCAGAATTTTGCTAATAGTGCTTAGCATTGTCTCAGCATCCAGCCAACAACTATAATTTTCCACAGACCCCATACTTGTTTGGCAGCCTGAGAGCAGCAGAGATGTTAAGATCAGGCTCATATGAAATAGAAAATCTCTAAAGAAACATATATTTTAACATATTTAACATGTATTGGACTATCTGCCATCTAGGGAAGGGGGTGAGAGAAAGGAGGAGAAATTTTGAAACAAAGTTTTGTAAGGGTCAATGTTGAAAAATTACCCCTGCATATGTTTTGCAAATAAAAAGCTTTAACAAAAAAATTAAATCATAAAAAAGAAAATCTCTAAAGAGACCATAAACAATCAGTTTTGTGGTCCAGAGTTATGAGCTAGCTGAGACTTTGCTGTTAGGTTTTCATTTTTCAAGCCCATTTTCCCTATTTAGTATTATCTTAATGATGAATACATTAGTTAGAAAATTGATCCATGTTAATGGGTGGTACTTTTTCTAATGATATTCTTGTTTTTAACTTCTTTTTTACTTAAGTTCCATCGTCGCAGATGTGTGTACATGGGGAGTACACCAGTGGGAGCTCAGGAGCTATAGTTGGGAATGAAAGCATATGTCTCCCCTCACATCAGAGCTATTCCTTTGGACCCTGAAAGTGAATTTTAGCCACATGACCATTCTTCTGAGGAATCACCCTGACTTCTCAAAGCAATTGCATGTTGTAATGATTTAGACAGCCCTGGCCAAAAGACAGAAACAGAAACAGAAAAGGTGGGAGTGCTGGTCACACCTGGATAGCACACATAAATATTTATGCACAATATATACAAAAGTAAAGTAATTTTATCAGCATAAACACTAGCAATTAGGGGTAAGGTGAATGGGTTGGAGGTAATAATACTGTAAAGGTAGCTTGAACCTGTTTTTATAAGGTTATAAGGCCTTCAAATGCCAAACAGAACAGTTTCAGGCCATAAAGGGAAGAGGTAGAGAAAGGTTCATGTAGTTTCTTTTGAACAACTGACCTTAGACTTATTACAGGCAAATTGCCCAAACTTTCCATCAATACTTCTGGTCAATATATGGAACATCTGGTTTCCTGTCACCTCTTTCTAATAGAGCACTTAATCCCTACAGAGAAACCATGATTTTTGTAGCAATTAAATCAGTGCTTTTACCTCAGATCTATTAAGTGGTGTTTATGGATAGGGGAATTGGGCGGGGGTTGTGAAGAGAACCAGGGTCCAATAAGTAATTGATCACTATTTCTAATTTCATCAGGCAGGGACCAATTTTAATAAAGTAAAACAAATGGCTTACTTTTAATTGCTAAAGAGCCTACTCTATAAGTGTTTACCCAAGATTCTAAAAAACAAGGCCAGAAACAAGGAAAAGGAGAAATTTATAAAATACATTATTATAGCTCTTCATCAAAAGTCTTGGACTTACCTCACAAGCCCAAAGTCACATGGGCAATTAATATTTAGCAGGGAGTGTTCAGATACAGCTTTTCTTAGAGCAATATATATATCAAAAGAGCACTGGCTATGAAATCATAGAATCTTGGATTCAATAATAAATTTGGAAGGTATCAAAGATATCATCTATTTTAACTCTTAGATAAAAAAAAATTTCCATTATACTATGTCCAATATATGGTCATTCAGGAGGTTCAAACACTTTTGAGGAAAGGGAGCCTTGGTTTCAAATTTTAACTATAGCACTCCCGAGTCAGAGGATCTGAGTTCCTATACTAACATTTGTCTGTGGCCTCAGTGAGTCAATTCTCATCCCTGGACGTAAATTTCCTCACGTAAAAATTGGTTAGTTGACTTAGGTGCTCTCAGAATTCTCTCAACTCCTCCTCTGTCTATAACTCTTAACCAAACTGCCTTTTTTCAATTATACTAGATTCATTCTTTATGTAAACATCATTACTCCAGCAACAGATCGTATAGTCCAAGAAGAAAGGTAGTATGTCTCATTTATTTTCATTTTTAACTGACAATAAATCTATTTGAATGAATTGAATTCTTTTATTGTGGCACTCTAAAACATCGAAATTATAACAAGCACATTTTAGGAAAAGTGAAGTCTTTGTAGGCCAGTTGCCACAACCAAAGGCTTTGATGGTGAGAAGGAAACATGAGAATTTGGAGAACAGAAGATCTGAGTTCAAATCAGACCTCCCTCTACATTGACCATGTAACCCTGGACAAATCTCAGTCTCCTTATCTATAAAATGATGGTATTTGGTATGATGAATTCCAGGGTCTCTTCCATCTTAAAATCCATCTTATTAAGTAAAACAAACAAAAGTAGCTGGGTAAAAATAAAAATAAAAAGGAAAAGAGAAGTAGAAGGGGGAAATAAAAAAATGGAACATTTCTATCCCAAATACACTGTCAGTATTAGACAGACTATCTTCCTACCATTTCATTCCTGTTGTTCCATCCTTTTGTAATCCAAAATACATCCTTATTGGGGAGAGTGTGTATAATAACTTGACATTTCAAAGAAATACAATTTGAAAGAGGCTCTAAAGTGAGTTATCCCCTTTGCTAAACTCAAAGCATCAAAAATAGATGTCCCTGCCATGATAGCACACTAAAGTCATTCTGAACAAAATTGAGAAATCTCATTCTTCATTTTTCTTTTCCCCCACTCCCTTTCTCCCAGCAAGATTTAGGCAGATGGAAATATCAATTTAGTTACTTGACATTTGGAAACATAAGTGACTTAAGCATTTTATGAGCCCCTCTTGTGGAGACATATTTGATAACATCTGCCCAACATCTTCACTTATCATCAGAGTCAAGTGTGATTTGGGAGGAGGAAGAGAGCATTATTTGGTCTACAGAACATGGGACTTTTGTCCCCTGTATTGCCATTGTTCTAGGCACTGGCATTCACCTATTCATCCTATGTCTCTTAGCACAGAAGCATTAACTACCTGGGGAAGAATATTGGAAAATATAATAAATCTGACTTCTTTACTCACTTTATGACTTTAAGAAATCTCTATCCTCTCTTGTAGTCAGTTTCCTCACCTGTAAAAATGAAAGGGCTGGACAGGACAATCTCTCAGGGTGCTTCTTGCTCTAACATGTCATGATTCTATGCTTCCCTAATAGATTTTTGGATGAGATAAAGCACTCCATAAGACAAAGTTATTACTAATCTAATTTCTAGAAGATATAAAATCTTTCTACCTGAACTGAGGTTGCATTAGAAGGAACTCACTGAAAATATTGGAAATGACCAGGAAGTATCTACTTTTATGCCTCAATTTTTACTTTTCTTGTGAAAGTAAAGGTTCTCTCATCATTTTACCCTTTTACTTTTCCCTTGAGGCATAATGCCATCCCCGCTAGCAACTCTAATGCTTTTTTTATCTAATGAAATATGGTATTTGGCTGAGGTCCTTAGCCCAAGGGTTATTAGTCTTAAGTATGGAACTTCAAAAAATCATCTAATATTTCTTGTTTTATGGTGTTCTTTCAAAAAATAGAAGGGCAATGCCATCCCCTGAGGCATTTTATAAAGACTTATTGGGCAACCTGCAACAGATAATAGTGATAAAACAATTAGCAACATTCATCAAAGTCACCTGAACAAACAGAGATCAAGGCTATTCAGACCTCTGCATTCATATAGGACCAAGATAAATTTCTCCTTATACTTTATTGTAGGAGATCAGTTAATAGCTTGATCTTCTTTAGAGTCCTGGCTTGTTGGTGTTGCCATATGTGTGCCCAACACTTCCTAACCTTTTGCATGGTAATTTGGGTAAAACAGAATATATCGTTCCTCTCTGTGTCATGTATATGCTGAATGAATGGATTCTATTCCTTTCAATTTTCATAATTTCCTGATATGAAAAAAAAATGTCTTTTTTAGGAGGCAGTCACAGACTGCCTGAGCTGGAAAGAACTTTAGAGGAAAAACATAAACATCAGAGCTTGGAAGGATCATAAAAGATGTAATGTTATAGTTATAAGGGGCCCTTTAGAAAACTGGATCATGACGTGTTAGAGCTAGAAGGGAGCTGAACGATAATCTTTTATATAGTAGGTGAAGTCACTAGGGTATAGAGAAATGGGCTGACTTGCTCATTAATCCATAGTCAATTTTATCTTTTGTTCTAGCATAACCCATTTTAATTGGTTTCTTTGGCATTTGAATCAGATTCATTCAAATATGATGTAAATATTTTATTTTTTTTTTATTTTAAGGCTGGAATTTAAAATTTTAAGCTAACATTTTAATTGATTTCATTCAGCTAGCTCAATCTCATCATTTTGTAAAAGAAAGAGCTGAATGACACAAAAAACGTGAAATAACACAGTTCTGAGAAAGAAAGCTGTAGCTTCAAACATAATGTATATATAAGTTCAATCCTAGCTCTGTTCCTTACCACATATATGATATTTGGCCCATGGCGTTACTTCTCTGAGTCTCAGTTTCCCTGGTTGTAAAATGAGATTGGAGTCAATGAACTCTAAAGATCTTTGCAATGTGAACATCTTTTGTTATTGGAAAAATTCTTCTCTCTGAGCTATTTCTTTCAGACTATAATTGAAGTCTATTTCCTCTCATTGTCCTGTGAAAATTTGACAAAGTGATAGAAGGCTTTTTCCATTAAATTTTAAATTCTACAATTGCAGAAATGATTTCTACTTATTTGGGGTATTTCCTTTAAAGTCTAACTCAGTAAAGGGTCTTTAAAGTTTTGGTGAATTAAATTCCTATGAAGATGTCAAAGCAGCTAGGTGGTACAGTGGATAATGTGCCAGGTCTTGATTTAGGAAGACCTGAATTTAAATCCAACCTCAAACACTAACTAAACTGGAGAAAGAAATGGCAAATTACTCCAGTATCTTTGTCAAGAAAACTCCAAATAGGGTAATGAAGAGTTGGACATGACTAAACAATACTAACAAATGTCACAAGGCAAAAAGCATAATAAAATAAGAATGGATGTTGCCAGCTCTGTTTTCACCAGAGCTTCTAGATGAGGCAAGAAGTGACATACTGCAGAAGAGAGATTTCTGGGCCAGAAGACCAGAGTTCCAATCATAGCTCAATAGCGTCTTAATTCTTTAATGTTAGCCAACTCATTTTAAGTCCCTTTAGGTCCAAATTCCCCATTCATAAAATGAATTATCCCTAAAACCCTTCCATCTCCAAGTATAATTCTATATTGTATACAATTTTTTTAATTTTTTAATAAAATTTGGACTTATATACAAAAAGCTTGATGTTTTAGTCATTTTTAATTCTTAGAAGAATATATGACTCTGTGACTTCATTTGCAGTTTTCTTGGCAAAGACTCTGAAGTGGTTTACCAATTCCTTCTCTAGCTCATTTTGTAGATGAGGAAATGAGGCAAACAGGATTAAGTGGCTTGCCCAAAATTATATAATATAATATCTGAGATCATATTTGAACTCAGGAAGATGAATCTGTCTGATTTCAGGCTCAGCACTCTGTCTATATATATATATGTGTGTATATATATATACATATATACATACATACATACATATATATATACATATATATATATAGGCATATATAATCTTCATGGTATTCCGAGTTGCTGAGTAAAGAGAAGCCCAAAGCATCACTATGTTGGTCTTTTTATTAGTGTTGACTGGTGTATTGAGCCAGCCAGTCTCACAATGTCGTATTGATTTTCAAAGTGAGCACTTAACTGATGTATCAACATTAAATCTAAACATAACCCCACCATGGAAAATGAAACATGATTTCTCTCTAGCAGGCAGGATTCTGTGATATGTGAAAGGATCAACTCCATTAACATCATAAGATGTAAAATTTGGTTTCTCAAGGAGATTCCTAGAATCTTGGAGCTGACTTGGACTTCAGAAACCAGAGGTCCAACATGAACCTAATAAGCAAATACCATGGAAAACATTCACAACAGGACTTGTTCATCTGGGGATCTTGAACGATGCTTAATAGATTGTTAGCCAAGCTTATAAAGTGAGGTCCCATCTGAAGAAGTGCTAAGAAAAAAGAGAGACTGAGAAAAGTTTTGATGCCAGAAAATATTGATACTTTCTATTTATATGCCAGACTCTCAGAGTTTGATTTTATCTTGACCAACTTATGTCCTCTGTAACATACCCAATAATTGGTCATTCCTACTCTAGAAAAAACACATTAATTCCCAGGGTAGCCCATTCCACTTGTAAGGATGAATAGTCATTAGGAAGTTATTGTTTTTCTTTTTCTTTTCAATCTTAACTTGTCTTTTTTTTCAGATTTGATCTATTGCTCTCACAACTGCCCTCTAAGGTAAAGTGCTACTATTCCTTCTCTTCCTCCTCCTCCTCTTCTTCCTATCACTACTTTTTCTTGTTGTTTAGTCATTTTCAATCAAGTCTGACTCTTTGCGATCCCATTTAGGATTATTCTTTGCAAAGTTACAGGAGCAGTTGACCATTTTCTTCTCTGGCTCAGTTTACAGATGAGGAAACTGAGGCAGAGTTAAGTGACTTGCCAAGGGTTACCCAACTAGTGAGTGTCTGAGGCCAGATATGAACTCAGGAATATGAATGTTCCACGCTCCAGTCCTAACACTCTGTCCATTACACTTAGATGTCTTCCTCCTTCTCCTTATTTTCCTTCTTTTTCTTCTCTTTTCCCTCCTCTTCCTCCTCCTTCTCTTCCTACTATACTACTATTGCAACAACAACAACAACAACAACAACAACTACTACTACTACTACTACTACTACTACTACCACTACTACCACTACTACTACTACCACTACTACTACTATTACCACTACTACTACTACTACCACTACTACTTCTTTACCAGCATTTATATAGCATCTTATAAATATTGTCTCATTTTATCTTTGCAAGAACCTGGTAGGTATTTGCATCTACAATCTCCATTTTACAAATGAAGAACCTGAGGCAGAGTAAAAGACTTGCTCTGAGTCACACAGTTAATAAGTATTCTAAGTCAAACTTGAACATTAGTCTTCCAGTGCTCTATCTTTCCTACTTTTCACCTGGCTCAAGTAGAACAAATCTATTCCTTTTTTTCTCCCCATGATAATCTTTCAAATAGTTGAAATTAGGGACGAGGACCCCAAGTCTCTTCTTCAAGAGTTCATATGCCCTATACAATTTGAATTTCATAACTATTATAAACTTCATTTTACAGATAAAGCAACCAAGGACTTAGGGACATCAAGGAACTTACCTACAATCATGGGACTGAAAAGTAATGGTCAGGGCTGAGAACTAAAGTGTTATAATTATAAGTTCAGGGTTCTTTCCAGCAAATGCTACATTTTTGTTGTGTTTGCCACTGAATAAAGAGAAGTAACATGTAATGGGGCAAAGGATAACATAATATTCTATTTAGATGTCAAAAATAAATATGGAGGAGACAAAAATTACAAAGATCATCCACAGTAGAACAACCAAGGCAGTGAAGGTACTTGAGTTCATGACCTACAAAGGTCAAGCAAATGAACTGAGGCTATTTAGCCTGAAAAAGAGATGATTTAAAGGAATCATGGACTTGTCCATCATGGACTTGAACAACCATAGACCTAGAGAAAGAATTACAATTTGGGTTTTTTTTTTGGCACCACAGGACCAAG
Organism: Myrmecobius fasciatus; assembly: GCA_023553655.1. Classification (NCBI taxonomy): domain Eukaryota; kingdom Metazoa; phylum Chordata; class Mammalia; order Dasyuromorphia; family Myrmecobiidae; genus Myrmecobius; species Myrmecobius fasciatus. The sequence continues at coordinate 103,644 of JAJPUD010005659.1, read as the reverse complement.
CTAGGAGTAATGGATGGCAGTGGCAGTAAAATCAATATAATTTAAGGTTCACTACAAAGGGAAACTTCCCACCAATTAATTATCCCATAATGGAAAGGATGCCCTAGGAGCTAGTGAGTTTTACCACACTGTAGCTCTTCAACCAGAATCTAAATGACCATGTGTCAGATATGATATGTGGAGGATTATTTTTTCAGATGTAACTTAATGGTCACAAAGGTCTCTTCTAATTGTGAAATAAGATAATAACAATGTTCTCTATAAAGCAGCAAAAGGAAGAAGTAAACTAAGAAATTAAGACCATGGGAGATTTGTGAAATTTAATCCAAAAGCAAAAGGGAATCCTCGAAAGGAAAATTATTCACTTAGAGAATTAAATACTTAGACAAGCTATAATTAATTGTTCTTTCAGAACAATATTAGTTCTTGAGAAGACATTATTGTGAAGCCTCCATCTTTGGCTTTGGGGGCATAATTAAAACAATTAAATTGATGATGGAATTTGATTTCAGAAATTAATTTCAGTCTTTAAAATGAAAGGAATATAACAAAAGCAAGCTAAAGAAATTGATTATGGTAAGTGATGAAAGAGTAAGGGAATTTGAACAGAAGTTATAATAATTGAATGATGGCATTTGTATATATGTCTCAGGATAGTATAAGACAAGGCAGGTAATGCTAAGATGCAGAAAGGTTCAATGCTTTGCACAAAGATGCACAGAAAGGAGGCTAAATCAACTATGTTATTGGGTTCAATGTTTTATTAGAGAGGTCTTTCATAGTGACCAGAGAATCAGCCTGAGAGGCATGAAGATATGAGTTTAAATCCAACTAACCTATTTTATCCAACCTGTTTTAGGCCTATAACATGTATCAGACCTCAATCAATCACACAATTTTCAAGCACTTGCTAAAAACTAGGAATAGAAAAGACAAATCCACAAATTCAAAAATCCAGGAAGCTATCTCCCATGGGATTCATGTCCTATGTCCTAACCATCCCCCATTTCTACTCACTTCTGTATCAATGCAGGAAAAAAAATTAATCCAGTCTCTCTGAACTTTCAAAATCTTTCCCTTACCCAATCTCTCTTCATTGGACTCAATAATCAGACTACCATATTGCCATTTTTCTGTAAGCATCACATCAATTGGTGGATCAATTCTCCACCACCATGAGTCTCCCAAACAAAATACTTCTTCCCCTTTCATTTATATGTGTGTGTTCTCCCCCACTTATTTAGTGCAAACTCCTTGAAAGAAGGTACCATGTCACTTTTGGGTTCCTTTCTCCTTATTTATCCTTTGTTCTTGAAAATGGCCATGACACAAGGGAAGTTTTGCCATGATGTGCAAGTGAATTAGATTTCAGTGAGGGAAGGCTGTGCAAAGTCCCCAGTTTCATTTATTCCTTGGAAGCTATCTGGGTCTAATGACAAGATATAAATCAGGATGACTGGAGATGTCCCTGGATACAGTGGGAGACCTTAGCTTTTTTTAAGCTAAGGTCTTTCCCAGGGCTCAATTTGACTAAGCTAACATCCAATTAGTAATTCAAGCTAGTTAAGAAATGAGGTAAAGAATGATCTCTTTAACCTAGTCAAAAAAATCAATCTGGAAGAGGAATATTCTCAGGGTCTCTATGCCTAGCACAATGTCTCTAATATGATAAGTACTGGTTTTGTTGTTGCTGGAACTGCTGCTGCTATTGTTATTTGAGACAGATAAAGGCACAGTGGTTAGATTTAAGGACTTATGTCCAGAAGATTTGATCCCAGATCCAGCCTCAGACACTTACCTGCTGTGTGACCCTGAGGAAGTCAATCTCTGATTGTCTCAGTTTTCTCATGTGTAAAAATGGGGATAATAGAACCTACTTCTTAGTATTATTTTGAGGATCAAATGAGATAATAAATGTAAAATACTTAGCACAGTCCCTGTAAGATAGTAATTGCTATGTAAATATTAACTATTATTATTATTAATTCATTAATTCATTTCCTCATTCATATTCACTTTATGTCCTTAGACAAGTCATTTTATGTCTGGATTATTCCAGCAATTTGCTAGTTGGTCTCCCCACTACAATTCTTTATCCATTCCAGTTATCCTCTATTAAGCTGTCAATACAATTTTTTTTAAATCACAGACTTGATCATGTCACCATCCCCATTCTTATTGACTCTAATGGTACTCTACTGGCACTCTGTCACTTCTAATATCAAATTTGAAATCCTCATTTGCTTTCAAAGCCCTTCATCATCTGCTTCTCCCACCCAAAACAAAGATTTCCAGTCTTCTTACAATTTTACTTTACTTTACTCTCTCTTCAATATGTTTTACAATCCAATGCCACTGATCTCCTTGCTGCTCCTTGAACAAGATCTTCCATCTTCCTATTTTAAACATTTTCAATGGCTAGAATTCCTTAGCTGCAATTTTTCCTCCTCAACTCTGCCTCCTGGATTCCTTCATTCTTTCCAAGTGTCAGTTAAACTTCCTTTTTCTATAAAAAACACCTGATCCCAATTATCTCTATAGCCCTTCCTGTTGATCATTTTTAATTTATCCCCAATTTATATCCAATTTATAATTTGGTTGTACACATTTGTTTGAATATTGTTTCTCCTATTATGCTGTGAGGTCCTTGAGATCTGAAATGCCATTTATATTTCTTTGTATCCCCAATAGATAGCATAGCATCTGAAAGTAGGCATTTATTTTTTTCCATTGACAATGAATAGAATGAAAAGGACACAATGATAAAAGCAAACATTTATCTTCTGTTGTGGGAAAACCTACATAAAAATATACACAAGGAAAATTCAAGGAAATTTCAATGGGATTGTGATAAGAAGCGCTAGTAGTTGAGAGGTCCAGGAAGAAACTAACTCTAAAAAGAGATTGGGAAGTTGTAGAAAATTAATTAAAAGCATAAATAAAGATAAATATGCACCATAATTTTATTAAAGAGAACATGTTTACTTACATAGTAATCATTTATTTTTTGCAGTTTGGATTTGGACAACTGTACCCTCGAGTAAGGTTTTCTTAAAGCAGCAGTGCAATATACCTGGAACTTTCTAGTTCTACTTTATCAGCTAATATATTTGATTGGACAAGTTATTAGGAGCTGGTGAGAGAAAGCCAGAATATCAGAATTACCTCAAGTCTGTTTATATATGGTATTTGATAAATTTTAATGCCATAAGTATATTTTGGACATTTTCTATATTCAGTTTACATAGGATCATAGAATTTGGAACTGGAAAGGACTTTAGAGATAATCTAGCTCCTCCTCTCCAGTTACACATTCTCCATGTCCCCAAACTCCTGAAGTCAGGGTTTGTACAGAATTCATTTTATCTTAGTGATTCTTGTGTGACTTAATGCCTCATTTTACCTCCATTCAGAGCTTTCATTGGGAAGTCTCAGAATATATCTCATGTCTGGATTAGGATCAGCCCCCTACCTAAAAAACAGCAAAAAGGGGTCCCAAGGATGGGAGTGATCTATTCCAAGCTCATGAAAAGTAGAAGAATGGCAATGTCAATTTGCACTCAGGTATTAGGTATTTCCAAAAGTACCTAGGATGCTCCTGGCTAGGGACTTCCATCTTGGGAAAATTAGGCTCATTAAGTAACTCACATTTGTGAAGCACTTTTAACTCTTTAAGAATCTCTCCAGATGGTACTAGAATCTCTCTTCATTCCCTCTTCCTCCTCCAGCTTCTCTGGAGGTCTCATTATCTCATTTAGTCTTTTAAGAATGGAACAGTTTTGTAAAAACTGAGGGCATCCTTCACTATGGCCACATAAGGGAAACAGTAGAAAATGTGCCAATGTCAGCGTGAGACAGGAGGTGTGAAGGAAAAGCAAATGAGCTAGTCATTCATCATCATCAATATGCCCTGTCAAGATGAAGTTTAAAAAAACTCCTTTCAATATATTAGTCATATCACCATCCTATATTGAAATGAAAAAAAACTAAAAAACAAAAACAAAAACCTATCTTTCTTTTCTATACCCAACACATATTTCATTTCTCATAGGAGAACCAGAATAGAACTCAAAGTCTCCAGTTTCCTAATTTTTTAGATGAAACAGGATACATGAAAATAAGTTACTTGTTCAAGATCACATGGTATTTAGTGACAGAAAAATAATTTTAACTCTTGAGTTTTTCACTCATTCCATTGAACCACATAGCCTTCCATGTCTGTTACATGTTAGCTAATCACTCATTTCAATTTAATAAACTCTTATTAAATATCTACTTTGTACGAGATGTGTTTTTTTTTTTACTAAGGATACAAGGAGCTTTCATTGTACCAAGAGGGAAGCTGATGCACAAATCAGAAAACATAAGATTTATACTAAGATCATTTATATCTGAAAAACCAAAGAAGAAATGATCAAGTCCTCTTGGAGCTTTCTTCCTTCTCCTTTTTTATGTATATTTATAGGGAATTGCATTGTCTGCTGCTCACCAGTCCATAACACAAAGTATATTGGATCAAACTAAATCAACAATCATTATTATGCACCTATTATGTATCAGGAACTGGACTAAGCATTGGGGATATAACAAAAACCAAAAGATAATCCTTGATCTCAAGGAGCTGACAGTTTAATGGAGGAGGCAAGCAAACACAGGTCCTCCATCAGCCAGCACCACACCATATGTGGAACCATCAGGTACAGTAAATGGTGAAATTTTGAATGCTGTGAATAATTTTTTTTTTACCTTAGCAGTACACTTTCCAGGGAGGTCCACATTGGTAATGAAATTGGCACACTCACTACCAGAGCTAACTCAGTGTTTGGGAGGCTCTGAAGGAAAGTGTGAGAGAGGAGAGGTTAATAGTGGCTATATATTAACTAATACTGACTACCAAACTGAAGGTCTACAGAGCTCTTGTGTTGAACTCATTGTTATAAACCTGTGAAACCTGGACAGTATACCAGCTCCATGAGAGGAAATGGAATTACTTCCATCTGAATTGTCTTCCATTTGGACTCTAAGACACAAAATTATGAGGGGCTTTGAATACAAAATAATTAACTCAATATTTGTTCCTAGACATCACAGAGAACCACTGGAGTTTATTGAAAAAGACAGTTGGACTTTCATTTTAAAAAAGATAGTCATCTTGATATATAAATTAAGGATGGACTAAAGTGGAGCACAGAAAGTTAACAGCAAGATGCAGTAAGGGTCCAGGTGTGAGAAGAGAAGGAAATGCCAGCAGGATGATGGGAGTATCAGAGGAGAGAAAGGAGCACATATGAGAAATTTGAAAGGTAAAGATGAGAGAAATTGGCAACACATTGGATATGGCCAGGGATGAAAGTGAGAAGTATATATTAAGTGATAGAGGAAGTTAAAAAAAGACTAAAATTATGATTTTATGCTCTGATTCTATATATATATGTATATATACATACAATAGTTCTGAAAGATTATATCTCTTCAAATTCTTTTGTTAATTATCTGATACTGTAAAGCACTGAGCATGTGCAAATATACTTTAGTAGAAGGACTTTCCTCATTGGGAGTTGTCTATACCAATAAAATAAATACATATGCATTTTCCAATGTCTCAAGAGAAACAAATAATGTGTGATAGGCAGAGACTCAGATAGAAAGACAAAGACAGACAGAAAAAGACAGAGAAAAAGAAAGAAAAGAAAGACCAAAGGAAGAAATAAGGAAAAGAAATGAAAGAAGGAAAGTGAGGTCCACAGCAATCCCAATAGACTTTGGACAGAAAAGGTCATCTGCATCTAGTAAAAGAACTATGGGGATTGAATCTAAATCAACACATGCTATATTATTTTCTCTTTTCTGTTTTGTTTTTTTCTCCCGTTGTTTTTTTTTCCTTTTATTCTGATTTTTCTCTTCCATTCTCTCCCACGATTTATACAATAAAATGTGTATTTAAAATAAATTAATTGATTACAAACAAAAAGAAGAAAAGGAAGGAAGGAAGAAAGGGAAGATAACAAAATCTTGGAAAACCAGATCACAGACTTTGTCTATGTTCATGTGATAATGATTATGATGATGATAATAATGATAAACATATCCAATAAAATAACTTATTATGGTTTAGCGGAAAGAACATTCTGTTTGCTAATTGAATCCAAGATTCAAATTCTGTCTTTACCACTTGGTGTGCCTTAAATTTCAAAAATCAATTCTTTTTTTAAAAAAAATCCTGTGTATTATATAGTAATACAAACATCCCCATTTTGCACATAAAGAAACTGACATGTTAGAGGCAAAGTGAAATTCCTTATCAAACTTATGTTATATAAATATATATCCAAATATTCATATATACATATATATATATGCATGTCTCTTTATGTGTCCATAAGTGTGTGTTCATGCATGTGTCCATGTGTATCTGTGTATGTATACACATTTGAAAAGAAAGGGCAACTCTTTTAACCCACTTTCCTTTTTCAACAGACAATGAACTTGAGACTTTGTGGTATAGGATGAACTGCCCATGGTTATTTTGGTAGGGAGACAGAAGGAAGGAGAAAAGAAGGAAAAGAAAATGTTGATTCCAGGTCAAAACAGAACCAGCACAAAGACTTGAATCACACTATACTATTTCCTCATGATTGCTCCAAAGAAAAGAAACCTAGAGCATGCATAATAAAGTCTGTCCCAGACAACTAGAACAGAAGAGAAATGGGAAAGGGACTGAATTGTGAAGATATTGAAAATTAGGAATAAAACTTCATGAAGGAGTTTCACTATTCATAAAGGAGAGAGAAAAAACAAAGAAGGAAAAAAAGCTCCATAAAATCTCCCAGAATAGTTGATTAAAAGAAACAGCAATAAGTCCTTATTAAGGGATGAACATAAATTTATTTGTATCATGTATATTTAGGGAAAAAATTATAACCCAGTACAACTTTGCAAATTCATCATAATAAATTCTAAAAGTTCAAAATAAGTCCCTTAACAACAGTACTGATATTTGAAATATGCAAGAATTCCTTAAAGGATGATAGAAATGGGTTAAAATCAATAATCCTAAAACCATTAGGACTTAGCAGATGGCAAACAGAGAAGGGTAGAAGACCCTTGGAGTGCCCCTTTTTCCACAAGAAAGAATTGGAAGACAGATTACTCTCCTTTGGCTAATAGGAACTAGAATATTTAAATTTATTTTTTTAACCAAAAGATATATGTATTTTTAGATGATGCTTTCAGAAACTAAATCTAATGCTTTGAATCTGTCTAGGTCATAAGTTTGCATGTGAGAGTGTTTAACACTACCCTTCAGACATAGCAGGAACCCTGAATTCTAACTTCTGTGCTACTTCTAAAAGTCAGTGTCCTAATTCAAAGGATGAGTAAGTTTTGAATCAGGAGCATCTTTCCTCATTCTTAACAGAAAACCACTTCCTGAATCCTGTCAAGGTGACAGTGCGAGCCTGCTATGTGCAGTCAGATTGGGGATGACCAAATAACTAGAAGACAAATCAGTTTCAGTTGATATTTAGGATATAGCCAAGGATGACTTAGCAGGAAATTTCATAACATAGGAATGTGAGCAAAATCATACAAGCATGAAAGTGATGGATATGGTCCAAAGATTCCTAATAGTCAAGTTGACTGGAAAGCGTAATTCAAATAAGATAAAATAAAACTGGAAAGATAAAAAAGTACTGGATCATGAAGAGTTTTAAATGTCAAGACCTGTTGCCTGAATTTTATAGCATAGGCAACAGGGAGCCACTGAGCACTGCTGAACATAAGATTATGATTCTATCAAACAACTGATCACAGAAGATGAAGTTATCTCTGCAGCATCATTCATAATGATAATTTATGCCGAATGTTATATTCCATTATATTAAAATATGTAGTATGTGGATTTTATCAACCTTTCACCTTTAGGTTACTAACAACAATCCACAATCACAAGCATCTCCCCATCACCATGTTTACATACATGAACAATTTTAGAAACAGGTCATATTTCAACTTCAAGACATGAATACGTAGAAAGTCAATCTTAATATGAATCATGAAATAGAAGGATTTGATGTGTCTGATGTAAAGGCTAGATTCAAACCTGGGTATGGGAAATAGCAAGCAAAAACATGTTTTAGAATGGGACACGTATATTGTTGGTGGAGTTGTGAACTGATCCAACTATTCTGGAGAGCAATTTAGAACTATGCACAAAGTGCCATCAAACTATGCACACCCTTTGATTCAGTAGTGTTTCTACTGGGTTTGTATCCCAAAGAGATCATAAAAAAGAGAAAGGGCCTGGGTGCAAAAATGTTTGTAGCAGCCTTTTTTGTAATGACAAGGAACTAGAAGCTGAGTGGCTGCCCATCGATTGGAGAATGACTGAACAAGTTATGGTATATGAATGTTATGGAATATTATTGTTCTATAAAAATGATCAGTAGGATGGTTTTAGAGAGGCCTAGAGAGACTTATGTGAACTGATGCTAAGTGAAGTGAGAAGAACCAGGAGAACATGGAACACAGCAACAGCAAGATTGTACAGTGATCAATTCTGATGGACGTGACTCTTTTCAACTATGAGATGATTCAGGCCAATTCCAATGGCCTTGTGATGGAAAGAGCCATCTGCACTTAGAGAGAGGACTGTGGGAACTGAAGGTAGATGACAACATAGCATTTTCACTTATTTTATTGCTTGTATTTTGTTTCCTTTCTCATTTTTTTTTCCTTTTTGATCAGATTTTTCTTTTGCAGTATGGAAATAAATATAGAAAAATTGCACATGTTTAAAATATATTTGAATACTTGCCATCTAGGATAGGGGGTGGGGAAGAAGGAGGGAAAAATTTAGAACACAAGAATTTTTAAGGGTGAATGTTAAAATTTGTCTATGCTTATGTTTTGAGAATAAAAAGCTTTAATAAAAAAAAGAAAATTAAAAAATATATTTGAGAAACAAAGTAAGGACCACAGAATAATGGAGTGAAGAAAGACTTGAGAAAGGGACACTAATTTGGAATCATTTCTATAGTCTGAGAGATATGATACCAACAGTATCTATATTTCCTCTGACATAATCATAATACTATCTTCTTCTCTGAAAGAAAGCAAAGGTAATAGAAAACTTTTGGTCACCAGGCATGGTACACAGGTATGAAGAATTTCGATCTTGGAGCATAGTTGTCCTTCCAAAAATTAGGGTGTTGAAGATTTTCCAAGGAATTAAGTTGAAGGAAAAGAAACATAGAACTCAGAGTTAACCTAAATTAGCCTCATTTTGCCACCAATACTTTTTAAACTCTATATGACTTATTCAGAGTGAGTCAAACACAAAAAAAGACTTGTTTAATATAATTTACATGGCTTCTTTTGAGACTCCCACAGGATACAGTTTAATGACAGGTACACAGCAGGACCTCAATAAATAGTTGCTGAACTGAATTAAAGCAAAATATTTGAAGTAAGATTTGAATTCAAATCTTAACTGGCTTACTTGTTAAATATGATTCTGGGTAACATTTATATTCTCTTGGCTCAATTTTCTCATTTTTAAAAATAAATAGGTTGAACTACACTATCTATAATGCCTTCCTAGTCTTAATACTGTGATGTTATCATTATTTAAATTTCTGTAAAGACCTAAAACTATAAAGGACCAACATGAGTCAGAATGGTGTCATGCAAAAAGCACTGGATTTCAATTTATTGAATCTAGGTTAAAAGAGCTACCACTTGGCAAAGAATTGGAAAATGAGTAGATGACCATCAGGTAGGGAATGGCTGAATAAGCTATGGTATATGAAAGTAATAGAATATTATTATAGTACAAAAATGATGAGGAAGCTGATTTTGGAAAAAAAAAACTTGAAAAGATTTATGTGAACTGATGCTGAGTAAAGCAAGAAAAACCAAGAAAACAACATTGTGTGATGATCATTTATGATAGACTTGGTTCTTCTAAGCAATTCATTGATCCAAGGCAATTCCAATAAATTTTAGTTGGAAAACCCCATCCACATCCAGAAAGAGAACTATGGATATTGAATGTGGATCAGCATATACAATTTGCACCTTTTTCTTCTTCTTTTAAAAAAAATTCCTTTTTTATGATATTTCTCTTTCAATAAGATTCATATGAATTATGTAAAAAGTAAATATTCATGAATTCCCTTAAAAATGAATGTTTTTAAAAAAGAGCTATCTCTTATTCTCATCACCTGTATAATGATACAAATCATTCAATATCTCTAATCTTCAGTCTCCTCATTTCATAAATGAAGGGGGTGAGTTTGATGAGTTCTGAAATTTCTATTTTCCCGATCTAGAGCTATGCCATTTTGAAATCATGGATCATATAGATATAATAATCTCTTTCACTAACATTTATTTTGCCTGACTTATTGTAGTTCAAAACACATGGTAATGAGGGTTGTCTTGGTCTCTGAAAAACATTTTGGAACAAACAAACTTTTTTTGACATTACACAATATCATTGTCTTGTTATTGTTTTAATGAGGGGGAAAGGAAACAAGTTAAAACGTGCAATCCTAAACATCCCCCTGTTCATAATGCTGCACAAGAAAATCATACCAAAAATGAAAAAAAAAACATGAGATAAAGAAGAAAATCAAACAACAGGTGAAAAAACTATACTTGGATCCACATTCAGTCTCCATCTTTCTCTCTTTGGGTACAAATGGCACTTTCCAGCACAATCTATCGGAATTGTCTTGGATCAGCTCATTGTTGAAAAGAACCATGTCCATCACAGCTGATCATCACATAATCTTACTGTTGCTATGTACAATGTTCTCTTGGTTCTACTCATTTCACTTAACATCAGTTCATCTAAGTCTTTCCAGGCTTTCCTGAAATCAGCCTGCTCATCATTTCTTACATAACAATAATATTCCATTATATTCATCTACCATAACTTATTCAGTCATTCCCCAATTGATGGATGTCCACTCAGTTTCCAGTTCCTTACCACTACAAAATGGGTTGTGTGGAAAGAACTTTCTCAAGGAGTCTCAGGAGAAATGGAAAGAAAGGGTGATAGAGGAAAATAGATAGCTGGGAGAGTAGGATTACTCATGTGAGCAGGAGGAAGGGTTTATGTATGTTAAAAGATGAGGGAAATATGGTCATGTTTGTACAATATAGTGAGATATTTAAAATGAAAAGTAAAAATTAAAATGATGGTAAGGGCAATTTATTGAAGGAGAAAGATGGGATGGATCAACAGCATAGTACAGGAAGATTAATCTTGGCAATTAAAAAATCCACTGCTTCTCTAAAAGGAATAGACACAGCAATAAACTCAGTACTAATCAGAAGAAAGAGTACTTACTCTTAAATCAAGGGAGCTGAATTCAAATACAGGGGGATATAGATCACCCATGTGACTTTAGTCATATTTTACCCTCAGTTCCCCCAAATGTAAAGTTAAAGAGCCCTACTAGATGGACTCTGAAGGCCCTTCAACACATCCAAATAAATTCATTTCTGTGATGATTCTTGGAACACTCAAGCAACCATCTTAAAGTTTCTAATCATTTGTACTTTATTCATTAGCACAATTTGAGACATGTTCCACATGAGACCATAATAACATCTCTGATTTAATTATGGTGTCCTATTCTGATCACAGTCTGGAGAAACAATTTGCTTTTGGGGAATCCCTCACTGCAGAGATAAATAACATATGCTTTATGCCTGGTTTGAGAATTGGAGGATGGTGAAAAGTATGTACTCTAGATGTAGTATTTTCCCAGCCTCTACTCTATGTATGTACTCCATTACACACTCTGTAGTTATCACATTTATATTTCATATGTAGATATATAGCTATAGATAAAGATATATCACAATGAATAATTTAGAGAGCTGGATGCACTCACTACAAGGGGTTGTGATGTTCTCATTTAATCTACTTTGGTAAAATTATTTTCTGCCGGGAAATTTACTGCAACGATATGGTCTGTAAATATTTAATAGTATTAGAGATATCAGAGTCTATTTTTTCTTTGAAGAGTACTTAATTATATCAATTCTAAATGATGAGAGGCTAAAGCTAGTATTTTTGGACTCTGGTTTAACAGGGAGAGGGGAGCTCCTGCAAGGACATATGGCTTCTCTCCCAATTAACTGTGGCAATTGAGCAAAATCTCATTAATTCAGATTTCAAAAATTAAATGCCGGGGTTAATTTAGCTGGAAAAAAAGTGATGTATTCCTTGCAATCTCTATGAAGATAGAATTTGCTTACCTGAATGAGAATAAAAATAAGGTTGCCCAAAGAAATATCATTTCCATCCTCAAAATTACACACACACACACACACACACACACACACACACACACACACATTCGATTGAAAAATGGGCAAGAGTGTCTTCTTGCCTTTAGGAAACAACAGAGTTCATGCTGTACTACATACATTTGCTGCTAGATTCATGATACAGGACAAGTCATTTTAGTCATTCTCACTTCCTCAGTCCTATCTATAAAATGAAGGGACTCAGTGGTCTCAAAAGTGCCTTCTAGCTATAAACTCTATTAAATGAACTCCTTAGCATGGAAGTTAGGACCCTTCAAAATCTTACCTCACCTATCTTCCCAACTAACCTCTGATGGTTTTCTTTCATGGGCTTTATGTTCTAGCCAAGATAGACAACCAGAAAAATTTTTGTAACTCATTTTACTATTTTATAGACCCAAACCATATCATGAGTTTCAACTACAATGTATAAGAAAGAGCAAGGTCAGTTTGGCTGGGATGCAGATTATAGTATCTATATGTACAGACATATTTATGTGTGTGTGTGTATGTGAATATATATACACATACATATATATATATATCTGTATATGGTATCTGTATAGTACAGTATAGTGTATATTATTAAGTTTCTGAAGATAAATGGAGTGCAAGTTGTCAAAAGATTCAAAAGCAAAGCCAAAGAGTTAATATTTGATCTTAGAAACAGGGAGTTTATAATGAGTAGGGAAATGCTACAAGAGCAAATGTATCATTTTATATCTTTTTATACAGAGATTTTCATGTAGTTGGTAGAAAAGAATGTTATTTTGAATAAACAGTGAATATGTAGAAAGGGAGGCCTTTTCATTATATATTTTTAAATTTGGCAGATTTGTGAAGAAGCTGTTAAAGGAGCACTTCATGTCACAGCAGAGCATATCTGAGAGCAAATAAGACAGGTGAACTAAAAAAATTAAAAAAAAAAACTTTGAGCACTAATGTATAATCACAGTTCTCATGAAAAGTTTCCCTTTTCCCCTATTTGGCTTCTTTTGGGTTGCTTGTTATTATAATTCTGTTTAATGAATTAAGAAGAGTAGGCTTTAATATCACAGCAGAAAGACCTTTTTGAGAATATTCTATTTACATATTGCTATAATAGAGAATCAAAATTATACCTCATTTAGAAATTCATACATATGTATTTATTTATGGGTAGATTACTGTTGCTATTCCATTGTTGTCATTTTGAAAAAGAGATCATTTCTTTTATCCTTCTGTTGATAATAACTCTCAAAGAGCTTTTCCTCTGGTACCAAAGGCATTGTGATGATCAATATCTGATTCTTACTTGGTATAGGAATAGGAGTAAGTAATTGAAGTTATTTCAATTCTACAAATGTTATTTAGCATATGAGTGACACAGTGAGTAGAATGCAAGGTTTAGAGTAAGGGAAACTTATCTTTGGGTATTCAAATATGGGCTCAGGCATTCATTATCTGTGCAATCCTGGGCAAGTCATTTAACCCTGTTTGCCTCAGTTTCCTCATGTGTAAAATGAGTTAAAGAAGGAATAAACAAACCACTCTTTTTTTTTCCAAAAAACTCCCAAAAGAGTCACAAAGAGTCAGAAATGACTGAAATGAAACAACAGAATAGTATGTCACTGGATTTGGTGCTTGTAATACAATGCCAAAAATATCATTGTCCTGACCAACAAGAAACTTTTCTGTTCTACCCATGGGCACATCTCACAGAAAGATGTAAAGACAAAGTCATTGGGAAAGAGGAAACACTATGAAATGACGCGGTTGAAAAAGGTGCCGTTGAGTGGAAAGAATGCTTTCTTTCAAATAGAGAATCTGGGTTCAAATTCTATCTATGATGCTAACTTCCTGCATGACTTTTGATAAATCCCTTAAACTTTTACAATTCAGGTTCTTCATATGTAAAAAGAGATGATTGTTCCAAAGTCCTCTGAGGCATGTTCTCATTACACATCTCTGATCCCATGAATATGATTATGTCTGTATCTTGAAGTCAGTCAGAAGAGCCTGCTATAAAGATGGAATGAGTTTTAAACATGAGGAATGAATTTTTTAAAAGTATTGCAGCCCTTTGTTTTTACATTATAGCTTTAGTTTCAGGAATATACCCTTTTCCTCAATTGACCTCTTTTCTATAAAAAAAGAAAAAATATATCAATCAAAGATTCCTATGGTGATCACATCTGAAAATGAACACATTATTCCCTAGCATTCTATGGTGGGGGGAAGATGGTGAGAGGGAATGCTTAAAAGTGAGCTAGGAAATGCAATGCTAAATTATTTGTAATGTTTGGCAGAAATCTAAAAACTTTGAAAGTGTTCAATCAATCAACATTTATTAAACACCTACTATGTTCCATATATTATACATATTAAGTGCTGAGAATACAACAAGAGGCAAAAGAGTTTAAAGTCAATTATCATAATAATAGCAAAAATGCAAGTTGTAGCTTTACTGTGAGGAGCTTTGAATGCCCAGTTTAAGAGTTTATATCTTAGGGCAATAGAGAATTACTAAAGCTTTTTTGATAGGTGGAGAGCTATAGTAAAACATGGCTTATGAAATTATTTTTGCAATTGATTAGAGTACAGGTTAGAGAGAAATGAACCTGATATCTTACAATAGGCTACACAGGAGATGAAAAATATGTGTATTAGGGAGGGCAAAGGTCAAGTGAATGGAGAGGGTCCAACTGATGAAAGGAATTGTGGTAGATGATGTAGAAGGAGGATAACGAAAAAGAGACATAAGAAGGAACGATGGGAAGGGGAAGGATGAAAAAGAAAGGAAAATTGCTGAGGAGAAGAAAGGAGGAGAGAGAAGGAAAAAGGAGCGAAGTGGAGGGAAGAGGAGAGGATAAGAGAAAAGAGGAGAGAAGAGGATAAGAGAAAAGAGGAGAGGAGAGAAAGGGAGTGGGAGAGGGAGAGAAGTAAAGAGAGAGACAGAAAGAGAGACAAAGTCAGAAAGACAGAAAGAGAGAAGAAAGCAAAAGGAGGAGAGGAAGGAGAAGAAGGAAGAAGAGAAGAAGAAGGAGGAGGAGAGAAGGAAGGAAAAAGGAAGAAAGGGAGGGAGGGAGGAAGGAAGGAAGGCACTCTATTCACTGTGTCACTCATAGGCTAAATAACATTTGTAGAACTGAAATAACTTCAATTACTTACTCCTATTCCTACAGCAAGTAAGAATGAGATATTGAGCATCACAATGCCTTTGGTATCAGAGGAAAAGCTCTTTGAGAGTCATTATCAACAGAAAAATGAAAGAAATGATCCCCTTTTCAAAATGATAACAACAATGAAATAGCAACAGATAAGAAAGGCTAGTTTTGATAATTATTATTTGTGTGTCCTTAGACAATTTATCCTCTCTTGTCTCAATTTCTCATCTGACAAATAAGAGCAATAGGTTAAATGATGCATTAGATCTCTTGCAGAATGTCTATGATATCCATGACCATATGATACATCCTCATTCTTGACTCAGAGAATACCACTTGTTGGAGAGTTCTGAACATGGGGGGAGGTATCAATTTTGCCATTACATTTCCAGGTAGAACCTCTACCTGGAAATACTTTAAAATAAATTATTTCAAAACAGTTGCTATTTAAAGTAAATGTAAAATTCAATTTCATTTTTAAATATTCTATGTCTTCACTTTACTATTTCATGTTTGTCTTCTTCAAATTCTAAAAGTTTTACCGTCTGCTTACTTTTCCTTTTCTAAGAAACAGGAACATTTCCTTTCCAGAGGCACACACACACAATCTCCAAATACAAGACTGCCTTTATTGTCAGCTGCCTAGTCTCTTGTGTTGGAGACTAAAGTAAACTTCCCTTTTGTATGCATGTCCAGTCTTAGTTTCAGTTACATCTCCTCAGATTTGACACCTACTGCTTGACTCTCTGTGAAAAAGATAAATATTATCCCTTAGCTCTCCTGTATCAGCACTGGGAGATGCACAAGAGACAATATAGGTATCAAATAAGCTCTAACTAACTGCATAATATTCAAAAATGGCCTCAAGAGGCAAGTTACAATCTGCCTTTTTTCTCTTCCCCATTTTCCAGAGAAAGGTAACTTAACAGAGCTACAAATGAATTCTATGCATTTAAAAAAAAACTGGAATTAAGAAGAGAAAAAAATATTCATTGAAATCAACAAGGCTGTGAATCTGGAAAAAAACTATATGCCCCCAAGCAAGGTGTCCGTTTAAAATATTTTGCAGATAAACAAAAAGATGGCCACTCAAACCCACCCTTACTCAAGTTGGGACTGTGATGACCCTTGACTTTTCAGTGATAGTTGTCATGAATTTAACAAAAGAATCCCAACTAGATACTGTTAAGCTATGGGTTAACATGAGAACCCAAAGGGTCTCTTATTCTTGACTTTTTTAATTTTTCTTTTTATATTTTACTCCAAGTGGGATCTTAGATCCCAAGGGCCACACTTTTAATGATCTAAGATTTCCAGCAACATTATAAAGCACTAATAATAGCAATTAGTGTGGAAGTGGAGGTTTTCCCATTACCAAGGGCTTTGCAAACATTAACTAAACCAGCTATCAAGGACCAACATTTTTTCTGCCACTACTACAAGTTTCATTGTAGATTAAATTCATATTTGTTGGAGTGAAAATCAATTCCCTGAAATACTTTCTTATCTGATGTTCTGCAAACCTCCTCTGGTAGAAAGAACTTTCTCATCTGGGAGTCTTTCCTTCTTAGAGAGAAAAAAAAGAGCAGGAACCAAGGGAATTTTGGGAAGCAAAGGGGGGGCAGCAAAAGAGAAGGAATGAATGAAGCATTTTTAGCACTATGGTAAGTACAAAGGCTACAAAGAAAAATGTAAGACAATCCTTGAGGATCTCATGTTCAATGAAGGAGAGAAAAAGTTTCTGCTATAATTCATATGGAAAGGGGCCATGATCTTTACTATATAGCAGCAAGGCATATGACATGACTTTCTTAACTGTCAATCTCTAACTTATCAGTCATTTCTACAAGTAAAATCATCACTTTCTCATGTTGAGAAAGTGATGGCAAAATGATGGAGATGGCTGGTCCACTGTATATGGGAGTTGCTTCTTTGAATGATGCTTCTGTGTCTTCAGCATCTTGGACTAGACATAAGACTAGTGGTTTGGATGAGGGTTAGCTGGAATTGTCACTCTCAAGATTCCTGTCCCTAATCTGACTATTGGTCATAGCTGGTCAGTAGTTGTTGATGTTGGTAATAGAGAATTTAGGAACCTTCTCCAGATTGATTTTTTCTCATATTGATGGATCTGGGAGTTGGCTGGAAAGTGGATATGTTACTATAGAGGACATAATGCTATTATTTCCAGGAGCCACTGCTCTTGGCTTTAGGAATCCTGGGCTATTTATATCAAGGAAGATAGTGGTCAAGGTGATAGCTACAGTTTGATTTGCCTGGCGGACAATGTTTCCTATCTCTCCCCTAGTATTTTTAGGGAGGAATATGGATATTTTCCATATTAGCAGATTGAAATTCTGTCCCCTCTTCAAGATCCAGGTCAAATGGTACCCTTCCCATGAAACCTCTTATCCTCAATAACCACTAGAACAAATGAGATCTCTCTGGAGCTGTTATTAGGATGGGGCAAATAGTGTGTTAAAATCCAGAGGGCAGAGAAAACTGAGAAAGAAAACTATTGACCCATTTCCCTAATGAATATTGATGCAAAAATTTTAAGATTTTAGCAACGAGATTACAGAAAGTTATCCCCAGGATAATACACCATGACCAACACACCATACCAGGAATGCAGGGCTGGTTCAATATTAGGAAAACTATCAGCATAATCAATTATATTAATAACCAAATTAACAAAAACCATATGATTATCTCAATAGATGCAGAAAAAGCCTTTGATAAAATATAACACCCCTTCCTATTAAAAACACTGGAGAGTATAGAAATAAATGGGCTTTTCCTTAAAATGATTAGTAGTATATACTTAAAACCTTCAGCAAGCATCATATGTAATGGAGTCAAACTAGAACCATTCCCAATAAGATCAGGAGTGAAACAAGGCTGCCCACTGTCACCCTTATTATTTAATATTGTCTTAGAAATGTTAGCTTTGGCAGTAAGAGAAGAAAAAGAGATTAAAGGAATTAGAGTAGGTAATGAGGAAACCAAATTATCACTCTTTGCAGATGACATGATGGTATACTTAGAGAACCCTAGAGACTCAATTAGAAAACTAATAGAAACAATTCACAATTTTAGCAAAGTTGCAGGATACAAAATAAATCCTCATAAATAATCAGCATTTTTATATATTACTAACAAAGTTCAGCAGCAAGAGACACAAAAAGAAATTCCATTCAAAATAACTGCTGATAGTATAAAATATTTGGGAATTTATCTGCCAAGGGAAAGTCAGGAACTATATGAACTAAACTACAAAACACTTTCCACACAAATAAAGTCAGACCTAGTCAATTCAAAAAACATAAAATGCTCATGGGTAGGCCGAGCGAATATAATAAAAATGACAATACTACCCAAACTAACTTACTTATTTAGTGCCATACCAATCAAACTCCCAAGAAATTATCTTACATATCTAGAAAAAATAGTAGCAAAGTTCATTTGGAAGAACAAAAGGTCAAGAGTTTCAAGAGAATTAATGAAAAAAAAAAGGCTGATGATGATGGACTTGCTGTATCAGATCAAAAACTATATTACAAAGCAGCGGTCATCAAAACCATTTGGTACTGGCTGAGAAATAGAGCAGTCGATCAGTGGCATAGGATAGAATCACAAGACAAACTAGGCAATAACTATAGCAATTTAGTCTTTGATAAACCCAAAGATGCCAGCTTCTGGGATAAGTACTCACTATTCAACAAAAACTGCTGGGAAAATTGGAAGCCAGGTGGAAGAAATTAGGGCTTGACCCACATCTAACACCACATACAAACATAAGATCTAAGTGGGTTCATGATCTGGATATAAAGAGTGATATTATAAGTAAATTAGAGGAACATAATATAGTTTACCTCTCAGACCTATGGACATGGAATAAATTTATGTCCAAAGAAGAAATGGAACTCTTAATTGAAAACCAGATAGATAACTTTGACTATATTAAGTTAAAAAGTTTTTGTACAAACAAAACCAATGCAGTCAATATTAGGAGGGAAGCAATAAATTGGGAAATCATCTTTACATTTAAGGGTTCTGAGAAAGGTCTCATCTCTAAAATATATAGAGAATTGTCTCATATTTATAAGAATTCAAGCCATTCTCCAATAGATAAATGGTCAAAGGATATGAATAGACAATTTTCAGAGGATGAAATTAAAACTATTTGTAGTCATATGAAAAGGTGCTCCAAATCACTATTGATCAGAGAAATGCAAATTAAGACAACCCTGAGGTACCACTACACACCTGTCAGATTGGCTAAAATGACAGGAAAAGTTCATGATTAATGTTGGAGGGGATGTGGGAAGGCTGGGACACTGATGCATTTTTGGTGGAGCTGTGAACGGATCCAGCCATTCTGGAGAGCAATTTGGAGCTATGCTCAAAAAGTTATCAAACTGTGCATACCCTTTGACCCAGCAGCATTTCTATTGGGCTTATATCCCAAAGAAATTATAAAGGAAGGAAAGGGCCCCATGTGTGCAAGAATGTTTGTGGCAACTCTTTTTGTAGTGGCTAGAAACTGGGAACTGAATGGATGCCCTTCAACTGGAGAGTGGCTGAATAAATTATGGTATATGAATGTTATGGAATATTATTGTTCTGTAAGAAATGACCAGCAGGACAATTTCAGAGAGGCCTGGAGAGACTTACATGAACTGATGCTGAGTGAAATGAGCAGAACCAGGAGATCATTATATACGGCAACAACAATACTATATGACGATCAATTCTGATAGACATGGCTCTCTTCAACAATGAAATGTTTCAAACCACTTCCAATTGTTCACTGAAGAAAGCCATATACACCCAGAGAGAGGGATGTGAAATGTGGACCACAACATAACATTCTCATGCTCTCGATTGATGTTTGCTTATATTATGTTTCCTTTATCTGACATGTCTTTCTTGAAGATACGATTTTTCTTGCACAACAATGATGTGTGGAAATATGTATACATATATTCGATTTGCCAAGTATTTTAACATAATTAACATGTAGTGGATATCCTGCCATCTAGGGGAGGGGTGGGGAGTTGGGGGGGAAAATTTGTAACAGTAAGCTATGTAAGGGTTAATGTTGAAGAATTACCCATACATATGTTTTGCAAATAAAATTAAATTAAATTAAAAAAAAATTCAGAGGGCACCAATCACACTGCTTGGGGCATTTTTCCTCCTTTCCAACTAGAAACGATATTTCAAGTCACCTCTTCATGTTCAGTCCCAATTTTACTGATAGCTGTCTCAAGCAAGATTTTGTCTCCTGATCCCTGACAATTAAGTACATGAACCCTAGGTACTGATCACTCCCTGTTTCCCTAGTAGTAGAATATTCCAAAGTAAAGAAATCACTTTGGTGTTGAAAGATTCTTTACCTCCTTCGCCCCATCTTGTCCCACATACTCCAGATGAGCAACTACTTACCATTCTCCTTTTATATCACATACGAACATTTCTAACCATAGTTCTGCATATGTCCTTTAACTATAAAGAAATTTGTAACCCTCTTGTATCAATACATAAATAATTGCTGTATAGTATGATATAGCCTGCCAGTTATCTATACCTTCTCATCCCATGCAAATTGTTGCCTAGGGTCTTCACAATGGGTGTACTCAACCTGCAAAGGTTTTTCTCATAGATCACTTGAAAGGGATTGAATACTGCTGAAGAACTTGGTTCATCCATTAGTTATTCCTCAATTTCCCAAGTGGAGGAAATATCAGGGCTAGGATCAGGAAGAATCATCTTCCTGACTTCAAATCTGGGCTCAGACACTTAGTAGCTATTTGGTCCTAGGCAAGTAAAAAACCCTGTTTGTCTCAGTTTCATCTATAAAATGACCTGGAGAAGGAAGTGGCAAACCATTCCAAAATCTCTGCCAAGAAAACCCCAAATAGAAACATGAAGAGTTGTACATGATGAAATTAGCAAAGATGGACAACTTCCTTATATGATTGGAGATTTCCTTTTCAAGTCATATATTTTATCATAATATATCTCTCAGTAATTCTCTAATATGCAACTTCTTTGTTAACAGATTATATTGAACCACAATTTGAAATCTTAAGATATTGTTTCATTCCATGATTATACACTATGTAAATCAGCTAAGGAATACTAAATCAAAAAGATTCATCTTTGTTATAGGAAGACAGATTTAGGACTAGAAAGACCATTTTAAGCCACCAAATCTAATCCCCCCATTTTTCAGAGGGGGAAAATGAAGTACAGAGAATTTAAATTATTTTCACATGTGTAGTAAGTAAATGATTAAGGAAGGGTTTGAAAACAGGTCTTCTTGACTCCAAATCCAGCAATTTATCCACTAAATTAAGCTGCTTCTAAGTTCTGTTGGGGAAAGCAGGCAAATTTTTGCTCTAAGGACAGATGGATATGTTGCCTTCTTATGGGGGGGAAATGGGTTTGAGGACTGGAGAGGAAATAAGATCATAACATATGACAAAGGAAACATGGATACAAGGATCAGCACCTGAATCAGAGCTATACAGAAGTAATCCTCCATCACAAGTGGACCTGGAAAAGGGAACCCATATAATTTGGGAAAATAGAATACTGCCAACTGGGGCTAAATTTAGTGTCTTGCTGACAGTCCCAATTGAGATAAATTTTATAGACTATTGCACCACTGAGTCTTCATAGAATGTAGAGAGAAAGCTATTCAACCAGCTTCTCCTGAATACAGAGGGGGCATAAACTAGAACTAAGAACAATAGGATCTTCATTTTCCACCTCAAAATGGGATACACAAAAGCTCTTGTTATTTAGTACTGCATGGTTTTTCAAAGAAAACCCATTCATATTAAATATTCAAGCCATTTCATGTCATACCATGTCCTACCAGGTCATAGCATGCTATATAGTATTATTTCATGGCATGTTGAAGGATACATCATGTGATGTCTTACACTGCCGTATGTTGCCTTAGTATGACATATATTACATAAAGCTATGGAACATTGTGTTATTTGTACTCATGCTATATGCGATAAAATAATATCTTGTATTGTGTTAGAGTATGACACTCTATAGATTCCATAATATTTGTATATGACCCAAAATAACATAAAGTTTTATTACATATAAGGAAGTGGTAGTTTGTCCCACCAGGGAATTGTTTGAGCAGCTTGCTGATGACACTACTAATGAAATCACTAGACCTATCCCTATGATAGTTTTTTTTTTCTTTTTATATTTTCCCCTTCAAAAATCAAACCTTAATTGAGTAATTCTCATAATGACTTGTAGGTGATTTTGTACTTAAACTTCTATTTCTATTAATAAAGTAACTAACCTTCAGTCACTAAGGTTTATCATTTCAGATTCTTTCTTTACTCTTCATTTTCCCTTTCATCCCAACATCCAATCAGTTAACAAGTCTCATGTTGTGGATGTTAAATAAAGGTCTGTTTGACTTACTGAGCTAATTGAAAGCATAATTTGACATTTATGTTTCAAAGATTGAAATGATCATATAATATTCAAGCTTAAATGGACTCTGGAGATGCACAGGTCTCAACACCTTGAAGTTTTAGTGGCCAAAGCAAAAGTTACAAATCATGAAAAACTGAGTTCAGAATCTTCCTCTGATACTAATGGTGTGACTCTGGGCAAGTAACTTACCCTCTCTTCACCTAAGTATCTTCATTGCTAAAATGATAAGAATGAGATCTGCACTCTTAGGTATTTTTAGCTTTAAATCTATGATTTTATAACCCCCTTATAATCAAGAGTAAAATAAACAAATCTGAAGTCTAAATAGTAAAAGTGGTTAGCTTCAGAACTTAGAGAAAAACGTAGTTCTCTTGGCTCTTAAATCTCTACTCTTAAACTTTCACCAAGTATCCTCATCTTAGTAAAAGTGATATTCCCAATCATTTTGTAAAACATGAGGGGATGATTTGGGAAGTTTGTCTCTCTGCCCTTGCCTGTTCATTTCTATCACCAGGCCTGTTAAAGGATCTCACTCCAAAAGGTCCATGCAAAATGATGAGACTGGCACTGCTTGTTATGTGTCTGGGTGAAGTTGCCTTCTGGAAACTCTTGGAATGATTGATGTAGCTGAAGTAGCTAATTTAAATGTAGTGGTTTTACCTGGCCCAAGGGAGCTGTTGAAATGCTTTAACAGACAAGATGGGAATCAACAGTCAATCCGTGAGTAGAAAATCACTCAAGTATTCTGCCAGAGAAAGGCATGATTTCAGACTGGTGAAAGTAAAAGGCAGCAGTAATGATGACAGGGGGCCAGATTCCTAAGGTTTGTCTATCCTTCTCAATTCCAAGGAAGAATATTCTTCATTTTCTTATGTATCAAGCTTTCAGCAATGGGAAATGACCAGCCAGCCTTCTACTCTTAAAGTATCTCACAGATTCAGGCTCAATCCCTCTCTCAGCTTCTATTTTCAGAATCTTACATTTAATAAACATGGGTAAAATAACTTATGTAAAACTTATGCCAAAAATCTAAAGATAAATGTAACTGAATAGAGTATAAAATGTCTATCATTGGTTATTTTGGAAACCAATTTGGGAAAGTGTATGTGGAGTTAGGACAGGGGTAGTGGGTAATATCTGTACCCAGAAGACCCAAGGGAGTCTCTGTATTGAACTATGTACCATGCAATATTCCAGATACTTAACCATGGGTGAGTCTCAAGGAAGAAACTGGTATCACAAAAAGGATCATTGTTTTTGTAGAGAAACTGGCTTCAGGTGACAGCTCTATCTTGTAATAGCTGCTTAAATTTTGCCCCCAACAGTTGAATTCTCTAGAATTTAATTTCTTCACCTATAAAGTAAGAAATTTGAACTAGATTTCTTCTATTGTCACTTCCAGGTTTAAATCTATGATCTTGCAATTTCTGGTCAAACCCAAAGACGTCCAGCATTCCTCTTTACTTCTGGGGTACAATCTGAATAATTCCAAAGCGTAAATGTGCCAGTGCATATAAATAAGGTCCTTACCACTCATTAAAGTCAAATATTCTGAGAATATAAGTACTGAGTACATGTAAGTACTGATATTCTGAGGATATAAGCACTCAGACTTTCATAAAATATTACCCAAGTCTCAAATAACACTCATCTTTAAGGGTATATGAAGAGAATATATTGAAAGGGTGCTGAAGTAGAAGAATTAAAAATAAACAGTTTTAATAACCTTTCTAGATTAGCTATTATGGATTCTAATAAGGTCAACTATCCTCTCTGAACCTCAGTTTTTTTTATCTGTAAAGGGAGCATGAGAGCACAATAATTCCTTTACTGACTCAGTGCTATCTCAAAGGAGTATCATAACAATTTGAATATTTTAAAACACATAATAATAAGTAGTGTAGTGGCGGTGGCAGTAGTTATTGTTATTATTAGTCTTATCTTGATCAATAAAGGATCATAGGAAATACTTGTTAATGTCAAGTTTTGTTAAATTTTTAGGATACAGCTTCTATTCAACATAATGTTGGCAATTTAAAGAAACAGTTTATCAGACACAAGGTGAAAATTGAGTTTTCTTGAGGACCAAAAGATGAAGTACCTAGTTATAAGATGAAAAATACATTCAATGCTCAAGTAGGTATATAAAGGAGCAGGGATCTTAGTGTTCCCAGCCTGAGTGTGAGTGAGAAATTAAATATTGTTGTAAAAAAAGTAGTGCAGTATATAGGTAAGAGTGCTAGAATTAAAGCCCAAGAGATCTTTAAGCATCCAAATCTTCCATTGACAGTACCCATCTATGCACTCACAGAAGTCTCAATTTCTCTGAGGATCAAGGCACTGCTAAAGACATATATGCTTCATAGAGGGAATTTTCACATTGATAAAATAGAGACCCTTGAAATAATTAAATAATATATTTTGATACAGCTAAATTTTAACAGGAATGTGACATCTATTCATTAAAAAAAATTCCAGCTTGCAGAAAGTGTTTTAGAGGGAGAGAGGGAGAGGACAGAGGAACACTAGCTATAGCCAACTGATCCAGAGCTCCCAAGAGAATTCTAAGGGGGAGAATAATAGTTGGCCTCCACTTAATGCCAGTCAACCTTTTTTATCACAGTTCCTTTTGTCTAGAATTTCCCATATAAATAGGGGAGTGGAAAATCTGGAGGTTGTAATTTAGACTTTAAGTAAATAAATTTATTTGTTGATTGGTGTAGGGGAAGACAGTACTGTAGCCCAGAGTAAAATAAACCTGGTAGATAGCTAGCCAGCCATCTAGCTAGATTTATATTTATTTATATATATATTAATATGTTTATATGCATATTTACACATATATACATTTATATTTACATATAAACATGGGAACACATATATAAACAAAATACATGTATGCAGATGTGTTTACATGTGTATATATGTGTATACGTATATATATATATAAGAAAAGATAGACTATAAGCTGAAAAGTTAGAAAAGTTAAACTTGGATCTGTGCACATATGTCTTGTTGATTAAGTGTATCATAAAATTGCATAGTTGAGCTTAATTATCTAGTTCTAAAACTTTCCAAAAGTTTGTGAATACCGTGCAAAACTAGCCTTAGTTTCATTTTTCATGGTATCTAATTTCATGATAATTCTAAGTCTTGCATTAGAGCTCTTTGCAAATATATCAGACCTCAAAAGTACAAAATCCATTGAAACATAATTGTGTTGTATTATAAAAACACAGCTAAACATGTTTATCCTGAAACAAATGCTGTGTTTGCCTAGCCCAATATAATGGTTCCCTTCTGTTACTTGTTATTATATAAACCACATTTTGGTTCATCTGTATTCAAATGAGTGTTGCAAGTCCCCATTCATTCCTCCTTAATTTCTATCCCATTACCAACAAGTAATTAATCATATGACATCACACTGTTGTTAAGTCATTTTCAATCACTTCTGATTCTACCTGACCCTTTGGGGGGTTTTCTAGGCAAAGGCACTGGAATGATTTGCCATTTCCTGCTCTAGTAAATTGTACAAATGAGGAAACTGAGGCAAACAGGATTAAGTAACTTATCCAGAGTCACCCAGTTGCTGAGTTTCCAGATTTGAATTCAGGAAGATGAGTCTTCTTGAAACCAGACTCTCTACTGAACTACTGAGCTACCCTCATATCACATTGCCATGATGGAAAAGTAAAAATTACCAAAATGAAAAAGACAAAATGAGGAAAATATATTGAAGAGATACAATTGCTATATCATCAAAAGCACTTACCAAGACACAGACGGGGGGTGGAGCCATGGTGGCAGAGATCAGACAGGAGTCTCTGTAACCTCCTCTAACCTCCCCTCAAACCAACAACATATGAAGCCTCTAGACTGATTCTGAAGCAAAAAAAATCCACAATATCTGGAGAACAACATGATTCTAGAAGAAGATACTCTGGAAGAACCTTAAAACAGGTCTGTTTTAATTGGGCAGGGGGGTGGTCTACTGAACCCAGACTGCAGCGCAGGGAGACCGGGGCAGGGAGCTGAATCAGGGTGCTGGAGCAGGGAGCTGGAACAGGAGTCGGAACAAGAGTGGGAGCGTTGTGCTTTTCACACATCTGGGAGTCTTCTGCGGGCCTCTTGGAACAATCTGTCCTGATTGTGGGCAGGTGGTTTGGAGGGTCTGCCTTTTGAGGGGGATAGATTATGAACCACTGAACCCCTGATGAGCATCAGACCTAGCTGCCATTACACAGCACCTTAAAGCAATCAATCAAACAACAGGACTGATCAGCACCAGAAATAAATCAATCAGCAGAACTGCCCAGTTCCTGAAATAACTCAATCAGCAGAACTGCCCCAGGGCAAATTAAAGCAGCTGTCCCACCTTTGCCCTAAACAGACCTCACACCTTTAAAAAAAAATGAATAAAAAACCAAAAAGAGCTCTCACCATAGACAACTTTTATGGAGAGAGGGAAGAACAGACCTCAAATCTTGAGGCCCCTAATGGTAAAGCAACTCCAGAAAAAGCCCCAAAGAGAGACATAAATTGGTCTCCATGTCACAAGGCTTTCTTTGAAGATTGCATAAAAAATTTTAAAAGAGAGTTAGAAGAAACATGGGGAAACGAAATGAGATCACTGCAAAATAAAATAGAAAAAATGGAAAAAGAATGCAATGAACAAAAAAATGTAATTGGTCAATTGCAAAAGGAACTAAAAACAGTAACTGAAGAAAATAAGACATTAAAAATTAGAATCGAACAATTGGAAATGAATGACCATTCAAGACTTCAAGAATCAGTCAAACAAAAACAAAAAAATGAAAAGATAGAGAAAAACATGAAATATCTCCTAGGAAAAACAACTGACCTGGAAAATAGACCTAGGAGAGACAATCTAAGGATTATAGGGCTTCCTGAAAGCCATGATGAAAAAAAGAACCTAGACACTATCTTCCAGGAAATCATAAAAGAAAACTGCCCTGATATTTTAGACCCAGAAGGCAAAATACTCCTTGAAACAATCCACCGATCACCTCCTGAAAGAAACCCAAAAATTAAGTCCCCCAGAAATATCGTACCTAAATTCCAGAACTATCATACCAAGGAAAAGATATTACAAGAAGCCAGAAAGAAACAATTTAAATATCGGGGAGCTACAATTAGGATCACACAGGACCTAGCAGCTTCTACTTTGAAGGATCGAAGGGCCTGGAATCAGATGTTCCGAAGGGCAAAGGAACTTGGATTACAGCCAAGAATAAGTTACCCAGCTAGAATGAGCATTATCTTCCAGGGAAGAAGATGGTCATTCAATGATATAGGAGAATTTCACCTATTTCTACTGAAAAGACCAGAACTGAACAAAAAACTTGATCTACAAACACAGAACACAAGAGAAACATAAAAAGGTAACAAGAAAAAAAAAAACTCTTGAGAACTATATTTATGTTATAGATACTTATAGAATGAGGGTTGATTTTATGAATCTATTATTACATTATGATTATGATACGATTACTGTGATTTTATGATTATTATGATATGATTACTGTGATTTTGTGATTATTATATGTTTATTGTGATTTTATGATTATTGTGATATGATAAACTGAAAAAGAAGTTAGAGGTAGAAAAGGGATAACACTGGAAGAAGAGGAAAAGGAGGTAAAATAAGGGAAATTACATCACATGTAGAGGCAAAGAAAACCTATAATGATTGAGGGGAGAAAAGGGAGGGGAATGAGAATTGGGTTAATCTCCATCTCCTCAGATTTGGCTCAGAGGGAATAATAGACGTACTTATAAGGAAACAGGAGGGAAAGGACAGAAAAAAGGGGTTGGGTGGGACTCTAAAGGGGAAGGATTGTTTGAGGGAAGTGGTTATCAAAAGCAAAATAGTAGGGAGGAGGGAAAGGGGATAAGAAAGAGAAAGGCATAAGCTAGGGTAAATAAGATGGCAGGAAATACAGAATTAGTTATTTTAACTGTGAATGAGAATGGAATGAACTCTCCCTTAAAGCAGAAGCAGATAGCAGATTGGATTAAAAACCAGAATCCAACAATATGTTGTATACAAGAAACACATCTAAAACATAGAGATACATACAGGGTGAAGTTAAAAGGCTGGAGCAGAATCTATTATGCTTCAGGTGAACAAAAAAAAGCAGGGGTAGCAATCCTGATCTCAGACCAAGTAAAAGCAAAGATAGACTTAATTAAAAGAGACAAAGAAGGAAATTATATCTTCCTAAAGGGTACCATAGATGATGAAGCAATATCAATAATAAACATATATGCACCAAGTGGTATAGCATGGAAATTCCTAGAGGAAAGGTTCAGAGAGAAGCAAGAAGAAATAGACAGCAAAACTATAATAGTGGGGGATTTCAACCTCCCTCTCTCAGAACTTGATAAATCAAACCACAAAATAAATAAGAAAGAAGATAAGGAGGTAAACAAAATGTTAGAAAAGTTAGGTATGATAGATCTTTGGAGGAAATTAAATGAAGACAGAAAGGAGTTTACTTTTTTCTCAGCAGTCCATGGAACTTATACAAAAATTGACCATGTGTTAGGACACAAAAACCTCAAAATCAAATGTAGGAAGGCAGAAATAATAACTGCATTTTTTTCAGATCATGACGGAATAAAAATCACATGCAATATAAGGCCAGGAGAAAATAGACCAAAAAGCAATTGGAAACTAAATAATTTTATCCTAAAGAATGAATGGGTGAAACAGCAAATTACAGACACAATTACTAATTTCATTCAAGAGAATGACAATAATGAGACAACATACCAAAATTTGTAAGATACAGCCAAAGCAGTAATAAGGGGAAATTTTATATCTCTAGATGCTTATTTGCATAAAATAGAAAAAGAGAAAATCAATGAATTGGGCTTGCAACTAAAAAAGCTAGAGAAAGAACAAATTAAAAACCCCCAATCAAATACCAAACTTGAAATCCTAAAAATAAAAGGAGAGATTAGTAAAATTGAAAGTAAAAAAACTATTGAATTAATAAATAAAACTAAAAGTTGGTTTTATGAAAAAACCAACAAAATAGATAAACCTCTAGTTAATTTAATTAGAAAAAGGAAAGAGGAAAATCAAATTGTTAGTCTCAAAAATGAAAAGGGAGAACTTTCCACCAATGAAGAGGAAATTAGAGCAATAATCAGGAGTTACTTTGCCCAACTGTATGCCAATAAATTTGATAACCTAAGTGAAATGGAGGAATATCTACAAAAATATAGATTGCCCAGATTAACAGAAGAGGAAATAAATTACTTAAATAGTCCCATTTCAGAAAAAGAAATAGAACAAGTCATTAATCAATTCCCTAAGAAAAAATCCCCAGGACCAGATGGATTTACATGTGAATTCTACCAAACATTTAAAGAACAGTTAACTCCAATATTATATAAACTATTCGAAAAAATAGGGAATGAAGGACTCCTACCAAACTCCTTTTATGATACAGACATGGTACTGATACCTAAACCAGGTAAAACAAAAACAGAGAAAGAAAATTATAAACCAATCTCCTTAATGAATATTGATGCAAAAATCTTAAATAAAATATTAGCAAAGAGATTACAGAAAATCATTCCCTGAATAATTCACCATGACCAAGTAGGATTTATACCAGGAATGCAGGGATGGTTCAATATTAGGAAAACTATTAACATAATTGACTATATTAATAACCAAATCAACAAAACCATATGATAATCTCAATAGATGCAGAAAAAGCATTTGATAAAATCCAACATCCATTCCTATTAAAAACATTAGAGAGTATAGGAATTAATGGACTTTTCCTTAAAATAGTCGGTAGCATCTATTTAAAACCATCAGCTAGCATCATATGTAATGGTGATAAACTGGAACCATTCCCAATAAGATCAGGGGTGAAACAAGGTTGCCCACTATCACCATTACTATTCAATATTGTGTTAGAAATGCTAGCCTTGGCAATAAGACAAGAAAAAGAGATTAAAGGAATTAGAGTAGGTCATGAGGAAACCAAATTATCACTGTTTGCAGATGATATGATGGTCTACTTAGAGAACCCTAGAGAATCAACTAAAAAACTATTAGAATCAATCCAAAACTTTAGCAAAGTTGCAGGATACAAAATAAATCCACATAAATCATCAGCATTTTTATACATCACCAACAAAATGCAACAGCAAGAGATACAAAGAAAAATTCCATTCAAAATAACTATCGATAATATAAAATATTTGGGAATATATCTGCCAAGGGAAAGTTGGGATCTATATGAGCAAAACTACAAAACACTCTCCACACAAATAAAGTCAGATCTAAACAATTGGAAAAACATCAAGTGCTCTTGGATAGGTCGAGCGAATATAATAAAGATGGCAATACTACCTAAACTAATCTATCTATTTAGTGCTATACCTATCAAACTCCCAAGAGATTATTTAACTGAACGAGAAAAAATAACAACAAAATTCATCTGGAAAAACAAAATGTCAAGAATTTCAAGGGAATTAATGAAAAAAAATGCAAATGAGGGTGGCCTAGCTGCACCAGATCTAAAACTGTATTATAAAGCAGTGGTCACCAAAACCATTTGGTACTGGATAAGAAATAGAGTAGTGGATCAGTGGAATAGGTTAGGTTCACAGAACAAAATATTCAATGACAATTGTAATCTAGTGTTCGATAAACCCAAAGACCCCAGTTTTGGGGATAAAAACTCACTATTTGACAAAAACTGCTGGGATAATTGGAAACTAGTATGGAAGAAATTAGGCATTGACCCACACCTAACACCATATACCAAGATAAGGTCAAAATGGATTTATAATCTAGGCATAAAGAATGATATTATAAACAAATTAGAACAATGTAGGATGGTTTACCTCTCAGACCTGTGGAGGGGGAAGGAATTTGTGACCAAAGAAGAACTAGAGGTCATCATTAATCACAAAATAGATAAGTTTGACTATATCAAGTTAAAAAGTTTTTGTACAAACAAAATGAATGCAAACAAGATTAGAAGGGTAGCAGCAAACTGGGAAAATATTTTTACATCCAAAGGTTCTGATAAAGGCCTCATTTCTAAAATATATAGAGAATTGACTCAAATATATAAGAATTCAAGCCATTCTCCAATGGATAAATGGTCAAAAGATATGAACAGACAATTTTCAGACGAAGAAATTGAAACTATTTCCAGTCACATGAAAAGGTGCTCCAAGTCACTATTGATCAGAGAAATGCAAATTAAGACAACTCTGAGATACCACTACACACCTGTCAGATTGGCTAAAATGACAGGAAATGATAATGATAGCTGTTGGAGGGGATGTGGGAAAACTGGGACACTGATACATTGTTGGTGGAACTGTGAATGGATCCAACCATTCTGGAGAGCAATTTGGAACTATGCTCAAAAAGTTATCAAACAGTGCATACCCTTTGACCCAGCAGTTTTTCTACTGGGCCTATATCCCAAAGAGATTTTAAAGGAGGGAAAGGGACCCACATGTGCAAAAATGTTTGTGGCAGCCCTTTTTGTAGTGGCAAGAAACTGGAAATTGAAAAGATGCCCATCAATTGGAGAATGGCTGAATAAATTATGGTATATGAATGTTATGGAATATTATTGTTCTGTAAGAAATGACCAATAGGAGGATTTCAGAGAGGATTGGAGAGACTTGCATGAACTGATGCTGAGTGAAATCAGCAGAACCAGGAGAGCATTATACACAGCAACAAGACTATACGATGATCAATTTTGATGGACATGGTTCTCTTCAACAATTATGTGATTCAAACCAGTTGTTCTGCGATGAAGATAGTCATATACATCCAGAGAGAGGCCTGTGGGAACTTAGAGTGAACCACAACACAGCATTTTAACGTTTCTGTGAATATTTCCATGCATTTTATTTTCCTTCTTAGGTTGTTTTTTTTCTCCTTCTCTTTCTAGATCTGATGTTTCTTATGCAGTAAGATAACTGTATAGATATGTATACATGCATTGTATTTGTCATATAATTTATCCTATCTAGCATGTATTAGATTACCTGTCATTTAGGGGTGGGGGGTGGCGAGAAGGAGGGGAAAAGCTTGGGGGAAAAAAAAGGTTTTTGCAAAGGTCAATGTTGAAAGGTCACTCATATGTTTTGTAAATAAAAAGCTTTATATTAAAAAAAAAGCACTTACCAAGCACCATATTGTGAGTACTTTTCCTCTCTACACTGCCTTCCCTTTCCCCACTTCCTACAGAAATAACAAGGCTCAGATAACTACCAAATACAGTATCACCTCCTAAATAACCCTTCTTACCTTCACAGTGGAAGTTGAGATGGTTCTTATATATAGGTTATGGTTGTAGAACTAAATCAACTTCTCTAGATTTGTTGGGAACTTAAGCACCAGAACTAAATAGTGGCAGGTATATGCGGGTGTAAAGGTAGGTATAGTTTTATATAGTTCTACAGGTATATTCTTTCTGTAAATATCATAGTGAAAGGGTATCCTTCATGCATACAATTCATAGTTTGATTCCTACCTGTGACTCAGTATGCTGGGGGAAGAATCTTCCCCCTTACAACTTCTGCTGCTTCTGTGGTCCACATTAGTCTTAGAATGAAGTACATAAAGACATTCACTTTAAAAAAAAATTCAATAGTGCATCTGTTTTTTCCTAGTGTTCTTTTTAAAACTTCCATCATCTATTTTTAGTAACTTCATATTGTGGAACTATCATTCAGGATGATGGAAATACAGTTAGTCAGGATAAATGCTTTCTTTTCCTTTATACATAGATTCTTCTTGTGAGAGAGCCACCCAGGGAAAACTTTTGAAGGATTATTCCAAGACTCTGACTATTATGTACTCTGATGTGTCCAGCTCTCATAGCCACCACTCTGAGAAGCAATTTTCCCTAGAAATATGAACTGTTCACTGCTTCTGGAGGCAATGCACTCATAGCTATTGATGAGCAGAGAAAAGTAATCCCTTGATACCAAAATCCTTGGCTGGGTCAAATGGTTCAACAACAGAAACTGATATATATCAGTAAAAAGCACATTAATATGACTTTCTATTCTGCTTAGTAATGATACAACAAAGATTATGGTATATTTCCATGTGATTTAGCTGACACCTTCCAGCTGTGGAGTCTATCTCATTATAATGTGAGCTTCCCAAAAGATGAGGCTCTCTTATCTATTTGCATCCCCAGTCCCTTGCTGAGTGCTTTGTACATAGTAAGAGCTTAATCATTTTATTTTATTTTTTTAAATTTATGCCACTAAGTGGCAAAGAGTTGCCTTCATTCCCCAAAAGCTATTTTAGCAGAGAATAATTCCAGCTAGTTTTTTTTTAATTGGTTATAATACTAAACTTGAAAGCATGAATATGAGTACACTGATAACTTTTTGTCATTGGCACTCTAATGTAAATTGTGCTCTATTTGACTTGAGGATCTAAATAAAAAAAACCCTTTTCTGCCAATTACTAAACTTATAACTGTGGAAAAATCACTTCTTCCCAGTCACCATTCTCCCTATTCAGGATATCTGCATAAGTATAATGAAATCATGTATAATGGAGAAGACAGTTAAACTTTTTCCCTGCCCCATTCTTTTTATTTAAACTTTTTTATTTTCAAAATATATGAATAGTTTTCAACATTCACCTTTGCAAAATCTTGTGTCCCAAATATTTTCTCCCTGCCTCCCCACCCCTCCTCTAGCTAGCAAGTAATCCAATATATGTTAAACATGTGCAATTCTTTTATACATATTTCCAAAATTATCATGCAGCACAAGAAAAATCAGATCAAAAAGGAAAAAAAAATGAGAAAGAAAACAAAAAGCAAGCAAACACCAACAACAAAATGAAAATACCATGTTGTGATCCATACTCAGTTCCCACAGTTCTCTCTCTGGGTGCAGATGGCTCTCTCTATCACAAGTCTATTGGAACAGGCCTGAATCAGCTCATTGTTGAAAAGAGTCACATTCATCAGAATTAATCATTGTATAATTATGCTGTTTTTGTGTACAATGTTCTCTTGGTTCTTCTCACTTCATTTAGTATCAGTTCATGTAAGTCTCTCCAGGCCTCTCTGAAATCATCCTGCTCATCATTTCTTACAGAATAATAATATTCCATAATATTCATTTACCATAATTTATTCAGCCATTCTCCAATTGATGGGCATCCTTGCCACTACAAGAAGGGCTGCCACAAATATTTTTGCACACATGAGTCCTTTTTCATTTTTATAATCCCTTTGAAATACAGGCCCAGTAGATAACACTGCTGGATCAAAAGGTATGTACATTTTGATAGCCCTTTCCTGCACCATCATTCTAAGCTTTGATTCTAAATCAATATCTATGATTTTATAAAAGGCAAGCAGCTTGATGACTACAATAAAATAGCCAGTGCTGAATAATTGTCATGGCCAGTGTTTGTTCCAAATAAAAGGTGAAGGTACATCTGTTCTTCCAGCACAGTTATGTGTGGCCAGGGGAAGCCAAGGAGGAGTGGCTGATTTAGGGTAATAGGATATTGCACACACTGTCAATCATAATCACTAGCAATTGGTTTCTCTTACCTACTTGTGTTTATTTTAAAAGGCTGAGCTATTGATTGAATCTTAAAATTAGTCATGGAAAAAAGTTATCAATGCAATTATAAAAAAGAAATAAAACAAATAGAATTTTTCAATCTTGTTTCTCAGGACTCAGAACCTTCAAAGCATTCCCATTGGTCAAGGTAGAATCCATAAACTTCTATACTTGAATCTCCAGAAGGCTACTGGGGACAGGGCAGAAACATTGACAAAGATTTATCATAGGATATACACATGAATTGCACAAGGTGCACAAATATAAAAGGGTTGCTACCTGTACCATTAAAGGGATTCCTCACATCAGAGAGATCTTGTGAATTGCTGAAATAATGACTTAAGAGTGATAATTGAGGCACTTTTCAAGATATCTCAATGCAGTATTATCAGGCTTCTTCCACAGTCCACCACTCAAACTGAAACCTTCCTATCACCTTGAAATTTTACTAACCATATATCCCCTTGTGTCAGACATAAAAAAGGCAGAACACTCCATCTTTGAAGTTACAATGCCTTTACCATTAGGAAAAAAATGCATCCACTAAAGTGTTTTTTTTTTCCAATAGAGCAACATAATAAAAGAGTAAGTGTCTTTGTAGTGAGAAGTAATATAGAAAGATAATTAAATCTCAGGGGCATTTTTTTGGTCTAATGCAGTTTTTCTCAGAGAGAAAAGCAAGTATGAAGGCTGCCCCCAAAGACACTTTTAGACCTGCCATAGCCATAGATGCGAAGTTGAAAAATGAAAATACTGTGCCTGATTTCTTTCCTTTCAAGAAAAAAAAGGATGCTTAATATTCATTGGGGAGGATGAGGAGAAGGAAAACATCTGCACTGTTATTTTCAAGGGGATGAGGTGCTTGTTCTCCTCCACTGAAGCAGCCCTCTTGACAAAGATAGTTGCTAGGGAACCTGCCAGTTTGAGGGTGCAGTTTTCATATGTTTCTAAAACTAAAGAATTATAGCATTGCCCTTATGGGCACAAACTGAGCCAATTAGAATGGAGATGCTGATGTGAGCACAAGTAGTTGACTTTGCAGAGGTCAGGGTATCAGTACCCAAATGAGGGGGCTGCCAATCAGCATGGCATAAAAAACAGGACAGCGACCAGAATTACTACAGTTAGGTTCATGTATTAACCATGGCACAGTTGATTGACTCTGGGAAAGCCCCTTACCCCCAGTAATATGTTAATCCTCATCTAAAAACATAAATAATGAGTATTATTATGAGTCTGGACCTATGATTATATTGGAAGCCTCATACATAGTTAGTTGCTTGGTAACTCCTAGGCAGGACTTCTTAAACGTTTTCCAATCCTAAACAATTTTTACCTGAGAAATTTTTATATGACTCATATAAATATATAAAATGGGTACACACACACACACACACACATATATATATATATATAAAAGATTTACTTATAAAAATATAATTTTGCAATACCCCTATTTGCTTACAAGACCCCATCAAGGGTCATGACCCACAGTTAAAGAAGATTTGCTTTATAGAGTTGCCTAGTTTAGTGATGGTCAGCTTATGGAAGTGGTAGAATTTTGAATTAAGGTTATGAAATTCAACTAAGAAAACAGCAGCCATTCCAAGGCAATCCCAATAAATTTTGGCTAGAAAACACCACCTGCATCCAGAAAAAAAGAACTATAGAAACTGAATGTAATGTTAAAAAAAATGTAAATGAACATGTTGTATTTGATTCTTTTTTCTGTTCTTATGGTTTCTCCCTTTTGTTCTCATTTCTCTTTCCCAACATGATTCATAAAGAAATGTATATTACAAAAAATTAATATACATGTAACCAGAAAAAATAAAATAACTTTTAAAATTTTAATTTAATTTAAAAAAAGAAGAAAACAACAATCCTGCTATTTTACTTCCTCATGTGTTCTTGAGATAGTGCTTGAGGCAAGCTTTCAAGTCATGTCTTCCTAATGCCACAGCAGCTAAATGGTTTTGTGACTACAATTTTGGATTTGGAATCAGAAAGAATCATCTTCCTGTGTTCAAATCTAGCCTCAGACATTTACTGGACAAGTCACTTAACTCTTTCTGCCTCAGTTCCCCATTTATAAAATATGCTGGAGAACAAACACTCTAATATCTTTGTCAAGAAGATCCCAAAATGGGGTCACAAAAAAACAAGGATTTCCTGACTTTCTAGCTTTCTTAACTGGAATTGAGCATAGTTAGAAAATTTGGCTTAAATTTCAAATATTTAGTGTGAGTAAACAAACTAACATCTCTTCAATCATTCAAGAAATGTATAATAACTACTATGTGTAAGTCAAGGTAACTATAGGCAGATATGTTGCTTTTTCCTTGCTCTTGTAAAGTTTACATATTGAAAAGGGCAAGGGAGAGCAAATGAAGAGGTAAACTAAAAAATGCTGTCTTTGAATGAGGAGGACTGCATCAGGCAAAACATATTCATTTCCAGGCTTCTCTTTAAGATGAGAATGTTAGATGAATTAATCAATAAGTTCTCTTCCTTTAAATAAAATAAAATAAACAAAAATTTAAAAAAATTATACCAGAAAGAACAGCACAACTATAGATAAGGCAAAATACATTCAGAAATTTATAGGTTACCAATATGTAGACAGAGCACATATTACAATAAATAATATTGTAATAGACAATATTGTACAAAATATGTGAGAGGAACTGCGATGTTCTGGGTGAAAAAATACAAACCAGCAAGCAATTACTGCCCCCAAGGAGCTTGTATTCCAATAAGACAACAGATTGAAAAAAAAATAGACTGTGAGGAGGAAGTATTATTATAGTGGGAAGGCAGAGAGCATGGTGAGGCAATAGACACTGGAAAGTTACTAAAATAGTAGTTCTAGATAAAATAAGAAAAAATCATAATGGCCAGAATTATGAAGAGATGGGTAAAATGACTGAGGACAGGTGATAGGTTTGGAATGGAGAGGGAATTGTTTATTTTCTTTTGATTTGTTTTCCACATTAATCATGTTGTGAAAGAAGAAGCAAAAAAAGAAGAAAAAAAGAAACAAAAAAAATGCTAAGCTTTTTTCTGTATTCATATTCCATCAGTTCTTTCTAAAGAGGTGTATAGCATTTTCCATCATGAGTCCTTTGGAATTGTCTTGGATAATTATATTGCTGAGAAGAACTAAATTATTAGAATTGATGAATTGTACATTGTTACTGTAGTGTATACAATTATGTACATTGTATACAATTTTTGTTTTTGTTGGCTTAAATTTGTATTGTTCATTTAAGTCTTTCCAGGTTTTTCTGGAATCCATTTGTTCATCATTTTTTACAGCACAATAGTATTCTATCAAAATCATATCCCACAACTTGTTCAACTATTCCCCAATTGTTGAACATCTCCTCAAATTACAATTCTTTGAATATTTTTGTACATATAGGTCCTTTCCCCTTTTCTTTGATCTCTGTAAAATACAGACTGAATAGTGGTATTGCTGGGTCAAAAGATGCACAGATTTTTAGACCTTTGGGCATAGTTCCAAATTGTTCTTCAGAATTGTTGTTCCAATTCACAGCTCCACTAATAGGGAATTTATGGGTCTGTTTTTTTTTTCCCACATCCCCTCTAGCATTGATCATTTATTTTTGTCATATTAGCCAATTTGATGATTTTGAGGTGGTGCCTCAGTTTTAGGATAGATGATTGCTGACCAATAATGAAATATATTAGGATTTTTGTATTCATGAATAGATAGGATATGAGATGGACCTTTAATTAAAGGCAAGAGATTTGCATAAATGGAGAAAAGACAGGAAAGGAGTCCATTCTCTACATAGGAGACACTGTGGGCAAAGGCACTGAAATAGGATATGTAAGGTCAGATAGGCAAATTAAGCAGAGTCCAGATTAATTTGAGTACAGAATATCAACAAGGAAATAGCATTATGCTAAACTGGAATTATCAGCTGCAGCCACATTGTGGTAGGCTGTAACTTTAGCATATGAAGTTTGTAATGTTATATGTTAAGTGATGGGGAGCCAATGAAGGGTTTTAAGAAGAGATTTCCATGAAATGTATCTCAGATTCATTAAGAACTATTCATATGCAAGACATTATGCTAAATGACATGGTTACTAAGGCAGAAACGTAGAATAGACTGGTATTCAAGGAGCTTATATGGCATGGATGGAACATAGACTATTATAGGCAGAAAAGCTAGTGAAGCAAAACAGTTGGGAAATTCTTGACTTTTCAAGTTCAGATTGAAAAAGGAAGAGAAGTAGGAGATAAAATAAGTTTCTAGCATGTTTGCTTCCTCACTTTGAGTCAGTTTAGAAAATCAGCTTTTCTGTCTCTATTTTGCCCTTTCTGCAAAACTAATCAGGAGAAAACTGAACAATGGAGCTTGACAAATGATTTGATCCCAGTAATGGACAAAGGTTGGGGGAAAATGCTCCCAAATGTTTCATTGCATCCAAGCAGGGTGACAGCAATGCACATTTTGCTATTTTCCTCCTACATAGTGCACCTGTCAGGTTGGAAAATGATAGTGATTGCTGCCTGTGCTCATGGGAGTGGCAAAAACTGCAAATCAACAATTTATGACCAAAGTCCCTTCTTTACTGTACTCACAGTAGCATCCTTAATGGTAGAGTCAAGGACACCATAGACTGAAGTTCACCTTTAAAGCATATCTAGATTATTCAAAGTACATTTATTTAAAGTCAGTTTGGGACATTGCCCTTACCATGTACTCTGTACCCCATGTTTTAAATTAGAGAAATGATATTTTGAGAAACCAGTGTTGGAAAGAAGCTATTCTTTTTTACTAAGATAGGAATAAGAATGGAACCTAAGATTCATTGGTTAGACGGAACTCTCTAATGAGGAAACTTTCTTCTAATGGAGGCTGTCAATTGCTAAACCATTAGATTCATAGACTGTAGCCTAAAATATTAAGAAGTTGAAAGAGTCACCCAAACCACTATACACAGCCTTTATTTATCAGAAGCAGAACTTGAACACAAATTATTCTGCTTTAGAGGCTCACTCTGTATTTGTCATATACGAGTGAGTTTCATTATATTATGGGTAAGAATAATAGATAATATTTATACAGGCTTTCAGGTATAAAAAAAAGCTTTACAAAAATTATTGCCATTTATTGTCACAATGACCTTGGGAGAGAAGAGCTATTGATATCCCCATTTTACAGATGAAAATAAAAATAAAAACAAAATCTAAAGCTGAATCGATGAGGTTATAAGTGAGTTTACAAGGATCATACAGGTAATATGTAGGTAAGGCCACTTTTTAACTCTGGTCTCCCTGACTCAAGGTCCAGTACATCTTTGCCCCAAACAGAGATTCTAAATCAATCTGTGGCTTGATTAGCACTGTAATTCCTGTTTTTCCACAAATTAGCATTTCTCTGTCAATTAATGGATAATCTTTAAGGATTAAGCTAGCCAAAAACTTCATCACTTAATAGCCAATCTTAGAATGTGTGTCCCTGCCCTATCCAATCTTGCCTAGGATAATATTCCCCTACCAAACTATAGGTATCATAATAGTCCTGAACTTGACATTCAAAATGTTCCAAGCCCATTGGACCAGTGAGAAGTAACAAAGTCTTTTGAGAACCCAGGGTTATTCTTATACTAAAATGAGGTATCCAAAGAGGTTTCTATTGGATATTTTTATTAGTAAGAACAACAGTAACCACAATTGTTACTCAGTTGTTTTCAGGATGTCTGACTCTTCCTGATAATTTTTCACATTTTCTTGGCAAAGATAATGAAGTCATTTACTGTTTCTTTTTCCAGCTCACTTGGAAGTGAGGCAAACAAGGTAAAAGGATATGCTCAACATCACAAAGTGTGTTCAGAGGCCAGATTTGAACTCACAAAAATGAATCTCCTTGGTTCAAGCCCTGTGCTCTATTCAGTTTGATACCTAGCTACCCAATAACCACAATAATGGCTTTATAATTTTAGAGAGTTTTTTCCTAGTGTGATAGTTCCAAAAACACCTCCTGATTTATTTGGGCTCAGCCTCTCTTGGAGGTTGTCTCTGCTATGGATCTAGTCCCCTTTCCCTGCCCTTTTTTGACAACATCTGGAAACTCCCATGTTGGTATAGCATAGAGGGATCCCAGTGTCTTCTTGCATGTGACATCAGAACTGGGGAATGAATCAGGGGTGGAACAATAA
The DNA here is from genome assembly GCA_023553655.1 of Myrmecobius fasciatus. NCBI lineage: Eukaryota > Metazoa > Chordata > Mammalia > Dasyuromorphia > Myrmecobiidae > Myrmecobius > Myrmecobius fasciatus. Next base: position 61,867 of record JAJPUD010005659.1, on the reverse strand, counting down.
CCTATTCCCTCCTCTTTAACCTCTACAGCTTTCCTTTGTATCACTAAGCTGTCCAATGTGTTTCTCCTGGTTCTGGTACAACAGTCATAGGTTCATAGATTTAAAGCCATCTGTTCCAATCTTCTCATTTGATAAATGAGGAAACCACAACCAATAAAGTTAAAAAGACTTGCCAATTTCAGGTCATAAAGGCAGTAAATGTCAGAGGAATGATTTGGTCCCAGGTGCTCTGACTTTTGGAACACTAACTCTTTCTACTGGTCCATGGATTATTGAGCAGCTATGGTTGCATCCTCCCTCGTTGCCAGTATAAACAAATTCCTTCCCCTCAATATCTCATTTGCCCCTTCCTTGTCTGAATTAAAACATCTATAATAAAGGGAGATTGCTTTATGGATGTATTGGTCTGACTCTTGTGAAAATGCTCAAGAAGCTTAGGACTGGAATTTACTGGTACATTTAACATTTTGATATCAGATTCCCACAATATTTTTTCAGATGGATAGCATAAGCATTGTCATCCCTATGCCATCTAGGACCATCTCCAGTCATCATGATCTAGATCTTGAACCTGAACCCAGTTAGCTTTAGAAGAGAAATTAAGGCTGGTGACTTTGACAGCCCTCCCTCACTAAAATCCAATTCACTTTCATTGTCATGGCATAAACTCCCTGATGTCATGATTCTATTCAAGAATGAAGAACAAATGACAATAACAATGTCCCCATTTAATGATTGGGAAAGTGAGGCACAGAGTATTAAAATGGGTTACTTAGGGCTATAATCCTGTAAGGGATGGAGCTGGCATTTGAACTGATGTCTTCTGATCCCAAGTCCTCCCCACTAAAACATTATACATCATACAATAAAGGAGAAGAACAGAAAGACAAGCATTACATATATATATATATATATATAAACATATATGTATATATATATACATATATAATACATTTATTTATTTATTTGTCCAGTCATGTGATAGGTGAAGTACAAGTACTGAAAAGAAGTTTAAAATATTACATTTGCTCTCAAGGAGTTGACATGATCATTGGTAATAATAATAATAATAATAATAATAATTTCAGGAAGGAATATGATCTTAGAAAATACTAATTCAGACAAAAAGCACCTACTACAGTCTCACTAAGTTGGTCATGCAATCTACACTTATAGATCTCAGTAATAAAGAATCTACTTCATCCCAAAGTAACTCATAATAATTTTGGATAGTTCTCACCATTGAAAAGTCATATTCCTTTTCCTTATTCTACTATTCCTCTCCCCCACTGCTTATCTTTCAGTCCTATAAAGCACTCCTATTCACTCCTTTTTAATGACAAACTTTCAATATATGAACCAAGGATCATGTTTACCCTAAGTTTCTTTCATCCAGATATTCATATTTTCCATGGATAATCATGTATGGCCTGTTTTCTAGGACCCACACCACATTGGGTACCATTATCTAGACATATTACATTTTACAAAGACCCAAACTAAAATGTGACAAGAGAAATGATTATAGCTTCAGTCAGGGTTTGAACAGATAGAGTATAGTAGGAATATCTAATTAATGTAAATCATGTGGCTCCTAATATAGTTTGGGATAACACTGACATTTTTGGTTTCTATGTCATACTTTAGAATCAGTAGTTTGGGCCTTTCAGCAGTAAAGAAAACATCAATCAAACCAACCACAATTGTTTCATATGAAGCTTTGTCTAAAAAATGTTTGATACTAATGAGGTTACTTTTTTGAGCCCAAGTATGGAACTTTACATTGATCCCTATTACATTACATGAACATATTTATTTGCTGTTATCTCCACCTTTAGATTGTGAGTTCCTTAAGTACAGGAATAGCATTTGTCTCTTTTTGTATCTCCAGTTCTTAGTACAGTACCTGGAAAATATTAAGCATTAATACATATTTGATTGCCTAACTATATTCCATGTTATATTTGATCAATCATTCTATCCCTTTGAAACATATCTTGAATGACCAAGAAAGAGTCCTTCCTTGTATTGTCTCAAATACAAAACTGACAAGCCATTTATGCCATCTATTTTTAAATAAACAGGAAGAAGACAGCATTTGAAATGGAGTCTAAATCATATGGTCCAAAAAAGTTAGTAATTAGTTAATTAGTAAGAATTAGAAGGAAAATTTTGATATTTTGTTTAGGTTAGAATTAGCAGGGAAGCGGCACAATACAGAGCTCTGGACTTACTAGCTGTGTAACTGTCACTTAACTCCAATTACCTCTCAAAAAACAAAAACAAAAGCAAAAAGAATTAGCAGGGAAGAGCTTTGATAAAAAAAAGAGAGAGAGAGACTTCATTTTATCCCTGAAGAATCAATTATATTTCAATATATAGAAAGGAAGCTTTATAGGGGAACAGAATGATAAAAATCACAAGGATTGAAAGGAATATTGTGTATAGAAGAGGATAAAGGGAGGCTTTGGTAAATAGTGTAAAATAATTGGGAATTGGGCAGATAGTTGGCACAGTAGGCATGGAAAGAACACTGAGCTTGAAATCAAGAAGACTCTTCTTCTTGAGTTCAAATCCTGATTCAGATATTTCTAGCTATTTGACCCTGGACAAGTCACTTCACCCTCTTTGCCTCAGTTTCCTTTTCTGTAAAATGTCTTTTTTAAGAAAACCTTAATAGAATCACAAAGCAACTGAAACAACTGAACAACAATACAACAATTTTGGAAATATAAACTGAGGTTGGATTATTTAGAAGACTAGATTTAAATGCCTGAAAGAGCTTGATCTTGAATGAGTAAGTGTCAGAAAATCCTGTAAACAGTTTCTTTTTTTTTAATGTAAAGGTGGTGTGGTTAAAATGGCCTTTTAGGAAGATTAATTAGGCAGGAGAGTGGAAGTGAAAGATTGGAGGCAAAGTCTTGGAGAGAGGAGAAAGGAGATGCTAAAATCACAGATTTAGATTTAGGAGAGAGAGAGAAGCCCAGTTGGTCTAATCCCTCCTTTTACAAATAGGAAACTAAAATGTGAAGAATTTCCATTACTTATCTGGCTTTACAGTAAGAAATGGCCCAAATGGGATTCAAATCAATATGCTTGTACTCCAATCCCACTGTGTTATGCTTTGTTGGATCTGAGCTACAGTAGACATTCAAATAATTTCCTTCACTTTCCTGGGTTTTTTTTTCAGGAATCAGATCAAATCCTGTCTCTTCCAGAAGCCCTTTCTCAGACCTTCTACTACCATCCTTTCAGAGATTACCCTTCACTTTACTTTCCAGATATTTTGTTGATTTCTAGTTGTTTACATGTGGTCTCAACCATTAGATTATGAATTCTGAAAGGCAAAACTCATTCTATTTTTCTTTGTATGTGCCCTGAGGTTAGCCCACTACCTGGCATTTAGGAAAGAAGAAGGGAAAACCATTTATAGAAACCTACATACACACATATTTCATCTCTTGCTCCTGGATTTGCTGACAACTTTTAAGCCTTAGCTTCTTCTTAAAGAAGTCTCTCCCAATTCTCCTTGATCTTAGTGGATTTGCTCTGAGAAGTAACTCCAATATACTTTGTATATATCCCACTAATACATAGCTGTATGTATGCTCTCTAATTAGGCTTTGAGTTCAATTAGTGATTGGCTTTTTATTTATTTATTTTTAATTTCCAATGCTTAGAGACATAGTAGGTACTTAAAAGAAAAGAGAAGCTAGTTGATTTATTAATCACTAGTGGGGAAAAAGAATACAGAACCATTGAGATTTAAGATCAATAGCATCCATTAACAATAACCTTTTTCTGGTATATTGTATCCCTGGGGAATATATGATCCCCAAGTGTGCTTTAATTTCAAATGGCAGAATGGAGCCAGGAAAAAAAATTGCTAAAAATAAATCAGAGGTCTGAGAGCACAATACCACTAGTTTCTTTTATTGGTTCTTTCAGAACCCCAACAAAATCCCCACACTTAAGGAAGAAGTCAACTTGAGTCTCGAGTAAGAGGGGTCTAGTTCATTGCCAGTTTATAAAACCCATTGATTTTCACTACTACATGACAAATGCATTAGAGAGGTGTGAAGGAAATGCTGTGTAAAGGATGAGGAAGAAAGGTTACTATCAAATGAGAGGCTAATGGAAAGATCAAGGGATAGCTAGAAAGTCAGAAAGGATGATGGAGACTATCTAATTGAGTTTCATTATTCTACAAATGGAGAAAGAAAAATTCAGAAAAGGTGATTTTTCTAAAGTCATGTAGGAAGTAAGGGGAATGTATAAGATCTAAACCCATGCTTGTTAATATAATAGTGTCTAGTGCATATTCAACTATTCTCCACTCCCTCTCAACTTTTGTTATTATCATTTAGTCATTTTCCAGTTATTTCTGATTCTCCATGACCACATTTTGGGTTTTCTTAGCAAAGATACTGGAGTACTTGTCATTTTGTTATCTATATCATTTTTTTTACAAATGAGGAAACAGATAAATTCAGTTAAGTGACTCATCCAGGATCACATACCTAGGAATTGTCTTAAGCTACATTTGAACTCAGGAAGATGAGTCTTCCTTCTTCTAGACCTGGTGTTCTATGCCCTATGATGTCATCTAGCTGTCTCCCTCTCAACTAAATAGAGCAAAAGACTTGGAATAAGAGGACCAGTTCTGACATTGCTATTTTCTCCCTTCATAATTATGTACGCAACCTATTTTACACTTCAGTTTCTCAAATACATAAGACAAAATTTTTAAGAAGAGGCTTACAGGGGGCAGCTAGGTGGTGCAGTGGATAGAGCACCAGCCCTGAGTCAGGAAGACCTGAGTTCAAATCTGGTCTCAGACACACTTCCTAGCTGTGCGACCCTGGGCAAGTCACTTAACCCCAATTGCCTCAGCAAAAAAAAAAAAAAAAAAAAGCTAACAAAGCAAATCAGTGGGGGATAATTGCTAAGGCCCCTTCTATAATCTTGTGATCTTTAATGTTATCTGTTTCTCTTTGGAAATTTATGATATATTAGGAATTGATATGAATATAACAGAGAAGTCTCAAAGTGCAAAATAAGTCTGTCCCAATAGTGAATGGCAAAGGCAACACAGGCATAGATCCAAGTGAGAAGATGATCTACAGAAGGGCTTCTTAACCTTTTTTCCACCAATGAACCCTTTTTTCCAGAGAAGTTTTTATATGACCTTGGGGTATACAGAGGCATATGACATAGGTAAACAAATCAAATATTTCCTTCTAATAAATCATAATTGCATGATTTCCACATTCAGTCGTGCTATTCCATATGGGATCATGACCCACAGTTTGGGTCTCCAGAACTTGTTATGGCCATAAATGGATTCTAGCATTGCAGCTACTCAGGTTGCCAGGTTGTGGCTCAGTTTGCTTTCTTTAGCCAATAGGAATGATGCTCTTGGCTTTCAGTGACTTCTCACCAAAGTCTATTATTTGTATTACACAATATTCAAATGATCACTTCAAAAGCTGGCAGCTAGGATCAGAGATCAATTATAATAGCAAATGTTGACATACCCTTTAAAATTCTAAACGCTTTTTTATATTAATTACCCCATCTGATCCACGTAATCCACCCCTTTTTGAGGAAGGGGTGATTAATAATTTCATTTTACAAATGAGGAAACATAGGTAAAGGGAAGATAAATAGTTTGCCCGATGTCACAGTTAGAAGCCATATTAAAAACTGCATTTAGCTGATTCTGAATGCAGCATTCCTTCCACAGAAATATTGTCTCTCTAGATCATCTCTAGACCAGCTTCATAGGATCATAGATACAGCTGCAAAAAAGACCTTTTGAGGTCATTCTACTGCCAAGAAGTCTTAACCTTGCTTTTTCTTTGAACTTTTTATATAATTGTATTTCAATATAATTAATTTTCTTTGTAATCTTATTTTTTAAAAAATCTTATACATTAAAAACAATATTCTGAGAAGGTGTTTATAGGCTTATCCAGATTCCCTACAAAGCCCATAAAACAAAAATTTTTATGGAACCTGATCAAGAGAACCTGAAGAAAAAGAAATAAAAGTGATTTACCCAGAGTCACACTGCAAGTTAAGTAGTAGAGCCGAATTTGAACTAAATTAGGCTCCGGTTTAGGCAATTAGAGAATAAGTGACCTCTCTGAAACTGAATTTCCTAAGTATGTATTGTTATTTCCCTTAAAATATAACCTCTCTTGGGGCAGATAACTGGTGCAATAGATGAAGCAATGGCTTTGGAGTCAGAAGACCCTAAATTCAAATCCAGTTTCATATACTCACTAATTGGGTGACCCTGGGAAGGCATTAAAAAAAAAAATCAAAAATATAACCTCCCTGACAGGAGTGTCTTTGCTTTACTATTCCCAGCACCTTTCAATCAATCAAAAAACATTTGTTAAGCTTACCGTGTACCAAGTACTGTAATAAGTCTTAGAAATACAAAAAGAAGCAAAAGCAGGATCCTGTCCACAAGGAGTTTAGGATAATCTGGCCAACAATAAGTGTCTAATAAATGCTTGTTGATTGTAATTTTGGACAGGGATAATAATATTTTCACTTTGGCAACAAGCCAAGGATGGCATGAGGAAAGCCTTTTGTAAATTTTGAAAGCATTCAACAAAAATGAGCAATTAGCCCTATTAGAAAATCTCAAAATAACTCCTAAAGCTATACTATTTCTCCACTGAGAGAGACTCATTTCCATAACCTTCAACTGCCTTATCATCTCCTTCTTGTGGTCAATTGAATTCAGTAATTATTGAGTGTGATTCTTTGGTTTTGTTTTGATTTTCTATAAGCTGCAGAAAAGGATTTATCAACTTTGGGGGAAGTACAGAGATAGCCTTGGGGTGCTCTGTCAGCTGGGCCCAGCCCAGAGACATCAAAGAATATTATGGATGTGTAAAATCGCCCTTGGCAAATACTATTTACAGACCCTCTGGCATAGTTATGCAGAAATGATAAGAAATGTCAGGCTGGCTTGCTGCATTGAATAATAAACATCCTTTGCTTCAATATAAACTTTCCACTATAGACAGCAGCTCTAGAGCAGGTGTTCTTAATCTCTGAATGATCATGCTGCAAGTGTGTTGTGTGGGTAGGATGGACTCCTTTGACCAGCCTATAGCTCTGTTCCATATAATGTTTGTATGTGCATAAGATAAAATGCCCAAGATTACAAAGGAAGTCCCTTATATTCAAATATCATTATCATAATAGTTTTTAAAAGAACTTTTTGAATTCCCTGAAATCCATCTGGGAACTCAAACTGAAAACCTTTGTAAGCATTGGGAAGCCTGAGATACACATTAAAAGTAAGAAGGAAAGGCTTCCTTTTTTCTTCTCCTTAGTGTGCCATACTGGGTCCTATTAATTAAATCAGTGGTATAGCCAGAAGTAGAACTTCCTGAGATTATCTGTACTATGTTCGTGAAGTATAGTTTATCCAATTTAATTAAATAACTTCTAAATATAACCCCCTTTTAATTCTTCTCCACCCAGAAACTAATTAAAAATGAAATTACTTAACATTTCTCTGTGACATCATTATAAAATTGTTCATATAAAAATGCAAATTTCTCCCTGAGAACTCGGGTAGTCTGCTTGGACCCCTGGGTGATGTTGATGACCGAGGTGCTCACCCTTGGAGCGCCAATCAATCCCAGGCTAAGAATCATTTCCTTGTCTCCCTGGAGGTCTGCTTCAGCTCAGCATCTTGCTCTCCTCCTTCATCTTAGCATGTTCAGTGGAGTTGATCAAAGCTATAGAGAGAGAGTGTGGATAGGGGCCCCAGCTGTTCCAGCTGTTCTGTAGGCTGGAGGGAAACCTAAGGAGGTGTTACAAGAGATAATCTTGGACAGCTGGGCAGCATCAAAGCACCGAGCTTCCTGGGACAAGGGCCTGAAGGTAGAGAAGGAAGACACTGAAAACCTATCTGGACAACCCTAAGTTTGCTCAGTGTCTGGCCTTGCTACAAACCAATTTTGGTTTTTTATTCAACTGGAACAGAGGGTACAACACAAAGTGGCCAAAAACAATCAATCAAACAAATAAACAAAAACATAAAAGGTTAGAAAGTGGCCAAAACTGCCGTAAGGTTTATGCATCCCTTCCCATATGTTATCACATTTGAACCTTGCCACAACCCTGTGAAATAGGGGGTGTTATTATCCCTATTTTATAGGGGAGAAAATTGAGGTTAAGTGTCTTACCCAAGGTAATACAGTTAATAAATAATCCTGGGTTTGAACACAGATCAATTCCAAATATAGCATTCTCTCCACTGCATCAGCCATTGTCTCCAATATTGTTAGATATAAAAGCAGTTATGTTTACTCTCTGACAGTATGTATGGCATAAAATGAGAAGGTTAGCATGATTCCAGAGAACCAATGATGAAACATGCTACCCTCTTTCTAAAAGAGAGGTAAGGCACTAAAGTATATATTAAATCATACAGATAAAAATATAGGGTCAATATGAAAAGTTGCTTTGCTTACTGATATTTTAAAGTTACTTTATAGTGGTGAATGGGGGATAGAAAGAAGATGAAGAGAGAAGAAAGAAATGAAGGAAATAAAGAAGGAAGGGAGGAAGGAAGAAAGAAAAAAAAGAAAGGGAGGGAAAGAGGAAGGAAGAAGGAAGGAAAGTAGGAAGAAAGGATGGAAGGAAGAAGGAAAGAGATGGAAAGAAAGGAGAGAGAAGAGAGGAAAGGAAGGATAAAGAAAGGGAATCATTATAAGAGTTACATTATTACTTAGTTATTTTTCAGTCATGTCTGACTCTTCATGAGCCATTTGTGACTTTCTTGGCAAAGATACTGAGGTGGTTTGCCACTTCCTTCTCCAGCTCATTTTATGAAGAAAAAAACTAAGGCAAAAAGGGTTAAGCAACTTTCCCAGAATCATACAGTGAGTGTCTGAGTCTAGATGTGAATTGTCTTCTTGACACCCTGTTTGTAACTCTATTTACTTTGCCACATGGCTGCCTCCCACTCCCAATCCCCCCAAAAAAAAGGTTTATTTGTCTCTAAATTCAAAATCAATGCATTTTTCCTGTTTAATCCTGAATTTACAATCTGATTTCCAACTTGATTTTTTAGCTGAAACTTTTCCAAAATTACTAATGATCTTTGAATTTCCAAACTCCTTTTGGTATCCACAGTTTGGGATTTTTTGTTTGTTTCTTTGTTTTTACTGTCACCACAGAATTTAGTGACCATATTGATTACACTCTCCTAGATATCTTGTTTCCTTGAATTTTCCATAACACTGCTCTTGAAGTTTTCACTTCCTATCTTTATGAGCATTTACTGTTATTGTTCATTGGAAATTCTTTATACATTTCACATTCACTAAATATAGATGTTCCCCAAGGCTCAGTCCTGCACCTGTCCTTTTCTCACTCTTTCTAATCTCACTTTGTTATTTCATCAGCTCTCATGTTTCAAAAAAGTTATCTTGTTTACAAGACTGGAGGGATTTCTTTTCATTTTCAGAAAATAACCACTGCCATTCTCTCTCTAATTACATACATCCTATCTGAACTTCAAGTTCATTAAATAAATAAATTAACAAATAATGAATAAACAAATGCATACATAGACTTATGTTTGGATAAGGAATTAGAGTAGTGTAATTGAAAGAACTTAAAATGCATTTGGAATAGAAAAGATTTGAAATCAGAAGATACTGACTACTGATCCCCACTAGCTGTCAATTGTAGAAAGTCTTATAATTACTTTGAACCTCACTTTCCTCCTTGATAAAATGGGAATCTGACCTTACCAGACTATTGTGGTTATGATAATGTTTCCTAAATCAAAGAACCCTAACTAAAGATAATGCATCATTAACATATTGAAATACTTTCACTCTTCTCCACCCTACAGCTACTGCATTTCCAGAAGTTCTTTCATTACTAATTCATCTTAGAGAAAATGACTCTTGGGGAATTTGTTCCATTCTAGTATTTATTTGTGGTGCATGAATAAGTGATTTCCATCCCCTCCTCATCCTCAATTCCAAAATAAAACTGGTCACAGGTCCCACACTAGAATTTTGTCTGAAAGCTGAGTTGTTTAGTAAATGGGCAGTTTAAGAGTGGGATAAAATTGAACTGTACTATTTTCTTCCATTGGACCATCTTGGTCTGGAACTTCAGTCCACAAGCAAGGCTTTCTTCATAGTAAGCTGAAGTCCTGACCTACTTCTGGGAACACATCAGGCTCAAATGCTACACAATTAAAAAAGGGAAATAATTAACAGCATGGCAGCTAGTATAAAAGCCAAAGAAATTATTAAGAAACAAAAAAGAATAACATTATTAAGAAGCACCAGAGGCTTTTATAAATATGTAAGTAGGGTAAGAGTCTAAATAGTACAGTATATAAATAAAGTATCAAAATCTGTATTACCTGATATTTCATATTGCCCTTGAATAATTTCCTGATAAAACATGAACTCCTTGAGAACAAGGATTGTTTCATTTTCTCCAATGATACTTTTATTGGTTCCAGTAAAAGCTGCATCTCATTGTTTGAGTCCAGATTGACTCAAATTGAATGTAAATAGTAAGCATTTTGCCTAGGGCTAGAAACCTGAGGTCTTCTCCTCCCAGATTCATTCATTGATTTATTTAGGGTTTTTTTTTTTTGGACTATGTGTAAGAAGGAGATTCTTTGCCTCAATTCCTACCTACCCTTAATTACTGAATGGATGCAGCGATGCAGCTTTAGTCATACTGATACTTGTTGAAGAACTTAACTGTCAAAGACCAGATCTTCCATGGCATCCAGGACTACCTACAGTCATCTTGATCTACATCTTTCCATTGGACCCAGATGGTTTGGAGGATAAAATGAGGCAGGTGACCTTGCACAGCCCTCCCTCTCTTAAATCCAATTTACTTGCATTTCATTGTCCTCTTTGAGAAGGAAGAACAAGAAGAAAACACTCCAAATCCACTGATCTTAACAAAAGATATCCTTTGGTCAATAAGTGGCAGGGGTAAGAGGAGAATAGAAATCTTATTTCCTGGATGCCAAAGATAAGTCCCTCAACTTCAACTCAACTTTTTAAACATTTATCTAATTAAATGGCTAAGAACTCACTGTTTGACAAAAACTGCTGGGAAAATTGAAAACTAGTATGGAAGAAACTAGGCATTGACCCACACCTAACACCATATACCAAGATAAGGTCAAAATGGATTCATGATCTAGACATAAAGAATGATATTATAAACAAATTAGAATGTAGAATAGTTTATCTCTCAAATCTGTGGAGGAGGAAGGAATTTGTGACCAAAGAAAAGCTAGAGATCCTTATTAATCATAAAATAGATAATTTGATTATATAGAGTTAAAAAGGTTTTGTACAAACAAAACGAATGCAGATAAGATTAGAGGTAAACATTTTTACATTCAAAGGTTCTGATAAAGGCCTCATTTCTACAATATATAAAGAATTAACTCAAATTTAAGAATTCGAGCCATTCTCCAATTGATAAATGGTCAAAAATTATGAACAGACAATTTTCAGATGAAGAAATTGAAACTATTTCTATTCATATGAAAAGGTGCTCTAAATCACTATTGATCAAAGAAATGCAAATTAAGACAACTCTGAGGTACCACTACACACCTGACACCTGTCAGATTGGCTAAAATGACAGGAAAAGATAATGATGAATGTTGGAGGGGATGTGGGAAAACTGGGACACTGATACATTGTTGGTGGAACTGTGAACAGATCCAACCATTCTGAAGAGCAATTTGGAACTATGCCCAAAAAGTTATCAAACTGTGCATACCCTTTGACCCAGCAGTGTTTCTACTGAGCTTATATCCCAAAGAGATCTTAAAGGAGGGAAAGGGACCCACATGTGCAAGAATGTTTGTGGCAGCTCTTTTTGTAGTGACTAGAAACTGGAAACTGAACGGATGCCCATCAATTGGAGAATGGCTAAACAAATTATGGTATATGAATGTTATGGAATATTATTGTTCTATAAGAAACGACCAGCAGGATGATTTCAAAGAGACCTGGAGAGACTTGCATGGACTCATGCTGAGTGAAACGAGCAGAACCCAGGAGATCATTATACACAGCTACAATAATACTATATGATGATCCATTCTGATGGACATGGCTCTCTTCAACAATGAGGTGATTCAAACCAGTTTCAGTTGTTCAGCGATAAAGAAAGCCATATACACCCCGAGAGAGGTTTGTGGGATCTGAGTGTGGACCACACATAGCATTTTAACATTTTCTGTGAATGTTTGCTTGCATTTTGTTTACTTCTTAGTTTTTTTTTTCTTTTTCTAGATACAATTTTTCTTGTGCTGCAAAATAACTGTATAGATATGTATACATATATGGGATTTATCATATATTTTAACATATTTTACATGTATTAGACTACCTGCCATCTGGGGCGGGGTGAAGGGAAGGAGGGAAAAATTTGGAACAGAAAGTTTTGCAAAGGTCAATGTAGAAAAAATACTCATATGTTCTGTAAATAAAAAGCTTTAATAAAAAAATAATAAAAATTTTAAAAATTAAATGGCTTCCTGTTTTAGCCATAGTTCTATGAGGCATGATTCAATAAATCACAAGGAATCTTTGATATATTTTCATCTCCTTTTTTTTTAGCCTAGTTTAAATAGGCAGATTGATTTGGGGGTAGAGTTAACCTTGAAGTCATAAAGGCTTGAATTCAAATTCTGATTCTAGCACATACTTTTCATTGCTCTAGACCAGGACTTCTGAAACTTTCCAGCTACAACCCCTTTTCACCCAAGAAATTGTCACATAAACCCAGGTATGTAGGTGTGCATATACAAATTTAAAAATTACTTATAAGTCATAATTTCATGATCCCCACATTCACTTATGAAACTTTATACACGTTACAACCCACATATCAAGGAGTTGGGCTCTAGATAACATTTTAAGATTAAGTTGAGGAGAAAATTCTGACATATAAGAGAAGTGATTCACTTATCTGAGAGTTCATAACTAATCAAATAGGTTCAGTCCTTATTCCTTCCCCTTTGGCTTTTAATTGATTC